>JAULAV010009391.1:0-15748 GCA_030789695.1 Scilla litardierei
GGTGGTGGTGAATATTTCAGCGTCTCCCGGCGTCATTGCTGTTGGATCTGAGACGAGAACTCCGCGCTAGGGCAAAAGAAAGAGAAATGAGAGAAGAGGGAGAGCTTTGGGGAAGATGGAAGGCGCAAGGATGGAGGAACGAGCAAAGGGGAGGACGTGAGAGGTAGGGGAATAGGTTTGGGGAAGATGGAGACTGAAATTAATCAGGAGAAATGAAGGAGAAAGCCCCGTTTAAATAAGAAAATGAAACGGCGGCTAGCACAGAAATTAGGGTTTCGGGGTCAACTAGTCGGTCAGAGGAGGGCGGTCGACCGACTAGTTTGGGAACTAGTCGGTCGGTCGTATAACTGTGACCGACTAAAACCCAAACCGTGAATAGGGGTGTTGTAGAATTTATAGAGTTAGTCGGTCTGTGAAGGCTCGTCGACCGACTAGTTTGTAACCTAGTCGGTCGGCCAGTGTTCATAGACCGACTAAAGGGTGAAATTGGTCAACAAGATATTTTGAAGATTAGTCGGTCAGAGAAGGATACCTAACCGACTAGTTCGTCAACTAGTCGGTCGGTTTTCGTTCTTTGACCGACTAACGGTAAACAGTAACCTGGGTGCGAAAAATGATCTCTGTACAAGTCGGTCTGAGAAGAAGTGTTGACCGACTAGTTTGGAAACTAGTCGGTCGGTGGATGAACTTAGACCGACTAATCGTAAACAGTAACTCAAGGGAAAAACCTGACGGAAACTAGTCGGTCCAAGAGGATTTGTTGACCGACTAGATGGACATCTAGTCGGTCGGTTCCTCAACGTGAACCGGCTAACTTGCACAGGAAATCGCAAAATGAAGCGGTGAAGGTTCGGAATGATTCCAAAGAGTTTCAAAGGTGATCCTATACTAAGATATGAGCGCGAAGAAGTAAAGAAGGAAGATGAACAATTGCATATATATATATAAATAATATTCATCATACAAAAACAAGCCGTTACAGAATGGGGCTTTATTTTGATCTCAACCAAAATGTCCCTGAAGAAACTCTTGCTACTGAACTAAGAGAATCTTCTGCCAAAAAGAAAGGTAAGAAACCTATTGTTTTAGATTCTGATGAAGAAGAGGAAGAAAAAGATGGCGAAGGAGAAGAAGAAGACGAGGAGCCACCGGCCTACATTGTGGAACTTCAAGACATGCTTCTTAAGAAAATCTCAAACTTGAAGATATCTCAAAAGACAGGATTTGAAGCTCTCAACAAGAAGGTTGATAATCTCAAGGATCTGGTGGTGAGTAGCAATTAAATGACCGAGCAAACCATCAAGACAATCCTTGAGGAGATCAAGTCCTTGAAGAGAGATAAGAATGGCAGTCATTCTTGATTTCAAAACAATGGTTCTAAACAATGGTTTTCAAATAATGGTTTTCAAAACTTCCCGGTCTGTAATAACTACTTTATTGTGTGGTGATTGATACTCGTATATTTTTATGCTTATGGATGAACTACTATCTGATATATTCTGCCAAACATATGTTGATTATATACTAACATTTTTTTGCAGAATTGGTTATTGAATTCCTTTCTCTCAAACTTCATAATTGTTGATTACAACTTGGATGAATTATTCGTTGATATGATATGTCATTTTTGATTGTTGATAAGGGGGAGAAAGCTTTGGAATGTAAAAATGAATACGTTATCTTGTTAATGAATGTATTGTTTTGCTAATGGCTTCGATGCAGGGGGAGAACCACATCAAAGCAGGGGAGTAAGTTTATTTCTGTTTCATATTTTTTTCTTACTTCATTTTTCATTTGGGTGTCATCATCAAAAAGGGAGAGAGTGATGGAAATTAAATTTCACCCCAAGTGGTTTTGATGATGAGCACACCAAATGATGCTTAGTATACTAACTACACTAATACTAAGTATGCAGACTATGCGATAAATGGAAAGCCTTATACATACTCTGAAGAAGCACAATCTACGCTCACTTAGCAAAGACAAAGACAAACGTTGCTAGCTCGATGATGAAGCACACACTCAAATGGAATAAGAAGCCCAAGAGAAGCACGCATCTACATCATCATCTGATCACGGGAGGACATGTCCTAAGTCTACAGTGTGTGAGTTGTGTCTTTATTAGGGTTATGTTAAAGCCAAAAGTATAGATAACACACACACAAATGATTTCGAAGTTAAATATTTTAAATACTTTTAAAATCATTTTCAAAACTATTGAAGCTTTTGCTAGTCACTTCTCATCTTGGTAGTTAATCTCCATTACACCCAGGAGCTAACTACATGTCTTACTAGCCAAGTTTCAGAAGAAACTCCTCTGCTAGTCGACTACCAAGGAGTGGGGGTCGACTGCCAGCTGAGAATTATTTTTCTCCTGAAACACTCTGGGAGTCGACTAGAACTCATAGGGAGTCGACTACCAGCTGTCAAATTTCAATGTTTGACCTGATTTTTGTTATCTCTCCAACTTATTGCTCCCTTGGTTCTCAGGGAAAAATTCAAACGAATTTGAAATTCAAATCCTCCCATTTTACCTATAAATAGAGGATTATTTTGTGAGATCAAAAACACAACAATATACTTGAAATCAAAATTCTTTCTTGTGTAAAATTCTAAAGGATCTCTAATTTTTCAGCTCTTATTTCTTTTAGCCAAATCTATTTTTATAGTGTTGATCTCGTTTCTTTAAGATAATATTTTCTGAGATCCACTTTTTATTTGGCTATTGTTTTTCAAAATCCATGTTCTCTATTCTCTGATTTTATTTGAAAGGAATTTTTGAAAACATTGATTTAGATCACAAAGACCTAATTCATATCTTTGTGTGCTCTAAATTTATATTCTATTAAGCCACAAATACACATTGTTATCTATTACTCTTGGCTATAGAATTTGGATGTAAATCTTGTTATCTATTACTCTTGGCTATAGAATTTGGATGTAAATCCAAACTCCACCAAATATTGTGGTAAGTTGGATATTGATTTTCATTTTGTGATTTGCTCTTTGTTGTAAGGGTGTTGGAAACCCTAGACAAGTCTAGATGTTGCGGTATTGCAGTGTTGCAATCGGAAATCCTGGTCAAGGCTAGGTGTGTGGGAAAATTCTAACAAGTAGAGTTAGGTGCTTGTATTTGCCAAGGCAGATAGTGGAAATCTCGTACCGGATTGGTCGGGGACTGGACGTACCCAGGGTTGTGGGGAACCAGGAGAAAAATCCTTGTGTTTGCATTTGCATTCTCTGTGATTGTTTGTCTCTATTTGTTTATCTTGATTTGTTAAGTATTATATCTCTTGTAACTCGTTCATAATATATTGCAAGATCACTTTTTGTATTTTCTGTGTAAAGATTCTTTCTTATATTTCTGTGTAATCTTTTATATTTTTATTAAGTATTCTTTTAAATGAGCTGTGCATAATATCCCTCTGGGAGTCGACTACTGCTCTTAGGGAGTCGACTACCAGAAGAGTTTTATCACTGATTTGTTTTTAAGATTACTTAAGTTGATTAAGAACCAAGCGTAGATCGCTCTACTTGGTTTCTTAGGCAACATTAGAAGGCTTTGAATTGTGCTAATCAATTAGAACAAAAAAGTTTATTTTTATACAACACTATTCAACCCCCCATTCTAGTGTTGTTTGCCATTCACAGGATCCAACATTTTAAACCTATCACACATTTAGAAGAAGAAGATTCCATACATATCACTAGTTCTTTAGAAAACACTAAGTTAGATGACGATGATTCAACTAATTTCGTTCCCGAGAGTATCCCTGAAAATATAAGCCGTCCTAATGTTGGATATCCTGGCACACCAAATACACTATAGGATGGTGAATAGTGTAAATCACAACGATATTGCAAAATTAAAAGTTAATAAAAAATTGCAATGAAAGTGCAGAAATAAAAGATCATAATCCAGAATAATGCAAACGCAAACACATAGATTTTTATCCTGGTTCGGATCCTTGTGATCCTACGTCTAGTCCTCTACCTCGAAGATATTTGAATCCACTTAAACACTTGATCTTCGCAAGTAATCAACATACAAAGATGCCAACGCTTCCCGTGTTGCAAACTTGTACAATCTCTTCAACAAGAGATTCACCAAAAAAGTAAAAGAAAGGGTATGAAACAATATCACATATAGCCTTGATAATTGATGGAATTATTACGCAAGGTTGGTGATGAAATCTCCAAGGTTCAAGATGTGGATTGTGGTAGAACACTCTTGGAAATTGGACTTCCACTAGAGACTGAATTTCTGCAGAGTTTTCCCTATGGAAATCTGAAAATCTCATTCTTTCTAGAGAGAGAAAGAAAACTTAAGAAAAGAGAAAGTGAGAGAATTTTCGTAAATTTTAGGCAGGGGTCTGTGGGTCTATTATAGCCCAAAGAGGTAGTCTATGACTGTTGTACAACTGCCTAAATTTTCAAAAAAAAAAATCTGAGCTGTTTTTGTCAGAATTAGTCGACTAATTTTATGGATTGGTCGACTAATTAAAGCTGACTGGATAAAATGGAAGTTAAGTGTCTTTTCAAGAGGAGTAACTTCCTAATATGGTAGGAAACTATTTTAAAACGGCTATAAACTGCTTTAAACGGCTATTGACTGCTAGAACTAGTCGTTAGTGGCAGTTCTAACTTCCACTTAATAAAATATAATATTTTAACGATAAATCATTAAAGTATTTGAATTAAAAAAGATTAATAGATTGATAGGAAGTATTAGTCGACTAAAAATTTGTAACCCTAGGAAATGGTGGGAAAATGATCTTAGAGACTTTAGGAAGGGTCTGACAAAGTTTCAGAATTTTCGGAATTTTTTATTATTTACTTTAGTCGACTAGCACTAAGGATTGGTCGACTAATTAAAGCTTTGACTGGGTTCCTATTGTAATTAGTCGACTAGTACTAGGGATTGGTCGACTAATTGGAATTTTGACTTGATTTTTTGAAGATGAACCCTAAACGACTAAGATAGGTAATCATCAAGGCTTTTACATTCTAAGTATATGCAAGATTAAAAAATAATGATTACATCACTTATCAAAGATACAAACTTTCTTCGATATGCGTCGTCTTGTACTGAATGCTTCTTGCAACTTGTGTTCTTGATGATGATCTTAGATGGTAGTGTTATAATATCTGCATTGATAGAGTTAGTACATATACAATGATATGTTTGTATCATCAAAACCATATGAGGAGTCATGAGTTTCCAACATTCTCCCCCTTTTGATGATTTTACAAACATTGAATATTATAATAATATGTGACTAATGAATTTATAACAATGGAAAATTTGTCATGTATTTACTGAAATACTCCCCCTAAAGATATGCCTTACATGCAAGAGAGTATGTATACATTTCATGTAAAAGATATATTATTATAATAATCATAATATAATGATATATAATAATTATTAGTAAAAAATGTAAAGTTTCTACCTCTGTCAAAGTATGATACTGAAAGTTCAGAAGTTAATGTATATGCATATCATATTTTCTTCCCCTATCAAATTATCAAAGATGGGGTGACAGTACTAATTAGTCGACTAATTATTGGTAGTAGTCGACCAAAATTTTAAATAACATAATTTTGAAAATTAAAAACGAATTTTATTCATGCAATAGGAAGATACAGACACATTGATCGACAGGAAATAGAAACATCAGAGTCCCAAATACATCAACCACACACAAAACAAACTAAAAAAACATACAACAAACACGCCTTAATACTAATTAGTCGACTAACTGCTGTCAGTCAAGAGTTGTGCCTAATTGTCCGAGGATGATGGAGGCAGAAAACGAGATGAGGAAGGTGTGTATGGAGCCCAGTGTTGGAGGGAACTTAGGATTTCGGCTTGGGTGAGTTGCAAAGCCTCGAATCCTTTCTCCGTATCCTTCCTAACATCGCCAAGATTGGTCTCAAAACCACTAAGATGCTCTTGGATTCTACTAAAACCGGAATTGACATCATCACGAAGTTGGTCAATTTGGTCTTGGAGGGTAGGCCGTGAGGGAGGCCTAGCATAAGGGTTGACAGTTTGCTTGTGGTGACGTGAAGGAGGGGTGACACGTTCGGGCTCGGCTTCTTCTTCGTCATCGGGAGGAGGAAGAGGTGGGAGAACCATACGGTTGACGACGGAGTGATCAAATTGTTGAGGGTTGAAAACTGAAATTTCATTCTCCAAGGGTACACGGAAGTGTTGGAGAATTTGGGTGATGACACAAGAAAGGAAGATATGTTGCTTGATTGGTTTAATCAAGACAATCATAATGGTGCTTGCCCAATCCACTTTAATCCCTCCCATAATGGCATAGAGATCCCTATTACGGGTCTCATTAACGTAGTTGAGTGAGCCACTCTTGGGGAGAAGATTGTAAGTGATGATTTTGAGAAGAATGCGAGGAATGGGGTTCAAGGCTTTTGCGGACATACCCATCGAAAAATTTAAACGATTGATAAGTTCGGGATTATCCATGGAGGTTTGGCCAAGGAAATTGGTGCGAACACGGGGCAAACGAAGGCTTTCGGCAAGGGAATCGTAGTCAAGGTGGATGGTGATACCTTTCACTTTGGTGTCGAGGTAGATGATACCCCCATTCTCTACCACCCTCATGTTGGTAAAGAATTGCTTGACGAGAACGAGATAGTTTGGATGAACGGTACACCAAAGATGGAAGAGAGAAACGTCATCAAGGAGATGATGAATGTTAATATTTAGGATGACGGGCTCGGAGAAGTTGATGGCTCTTTCAGGAAAGAAAGTCGCCTTTTCGACGGTGGCGGCCGGATTTGGGCGTCGTTGATGGAGAGGATTGGAAGATGAAGCCATGAGGAAAGGATGAAGTTTTCCTACAGAATACTTATGAACCGTACTCCTAAAATCGAAAGATTTGAGAGAATATTGAGACAATGGCTTTCTCATATGAGGAGGAAGATGAAGGAGTGTGTGTATTTATGGAAAGAATTTGAAGAGGGAAATTTGAATTTGAATCTTCAAAAACAATGGAATAACTCCTAAGTAGTTACTGCAACGTTTCCTAACTACTGGGAAAGAAAACTGATCAAAACTGATCAAGAAACAACTCAAAATTCGCACTGAAAATGGCTCTGGAATTTCGTGTTCTTCAGCGATTAGTCGACTAGGTCGGCTTAGTATTCGATTAATTAATAAAGGGAACCTATTTGAAAAGAGGCGAAAAAATTTAAAGTGTTAATTAAAAAATGTTTTTCGGTCAAAAAGTGATGACGCATGGAAGCCTAGAGAATGATCAAAAGGTGGTTGATGAAAATGAACCGGGCCGTGTCAGCCTGGCCCGATAAGGATTTCGGGCCATAATTACCAGCCCAGGCACGGTCTTATCATGACGTGCCCGTGCCGTGCTATCATGCCGGGTCGAAAATTGCCACCCCTAGCTATAGGTGATATTGTTGCATACTCTTTATTTACTTTATTTGGTGAATCTCTTGTTGAAGAGATTGTACAAGTTTGCAACACGGGGAGTGTTGGCATCTTTGTATGTTGATTACTTGCGGGGATCAAGTGTTTTAGTGAATTCAAATCTCTACGGGGTAGAGGACTGGACGTAGGATCACAAGGATCCGAACCAGGATAAAAATCTCCTTGTTTGCGTTTGGAATATTTTGGATTGTGTTCTTTTATTTCTGCACTCTTATTAAAAAATTTTATTAACTTTTAATTTTGCAACATCGTCGTGATTTACACTATTCACCCCCATCTAGTGTATTTGATGTGCCAGGAAATCCAACACATTGGAACTAAGAGATGACAAAATAAGGTTATAAAAATCATATCATTTAATATAGAGATTCATATTAAAAAAAATAGAGAAAATAACACGTAGCTCAAAATAAATCCGCACAAATGTTCATTTGAACAAGGAGTCGCCATCTTCAAGTAAAAAAAGAGAAAACAAATTAGGCCAAAACCGTATCATTTCATAAAAAGATACATATCTTCAAGAAAAAGTGCAAAAATAGCCCCAAGCTAAGAAAAAATCTGGAAAACTGTCCATTGGAACCGGGAGATCGACATCTTCAACCAAAAAAATAAGAGAAGACAAATGTAGGCTATAAAAATCATATTATTTAATAAAAAGTTCTATATCTTCCATAAAATGTAGAAAATAGCACCTAGCTCAAAAAAATACGCAAAAAATGTCCATTAGAACCGGGAGATCGCCACCTTCAACTAAAATTAAGAGAAGACAAACTTAGATTATAAAAATCATATCATTTAATAAAAGATACAAAAAATTTTGGAAATGTAGAAAATAGCCCAAAGCTCAGAAAATTCAGTAAAAATGTTCGTTGGAACTGGAAGATCGCCATCTTGAACTGAAAAAAAAATAGAAAAAAATTAGGTCAAAAAATCTTATTATTTAATACATAGATCCATAACTTCCCGAAAATGTAGAAAAATAGCTTCGAGCTCAAAAAAGGTAAAAATATCCGTTATAAACATGGGATCGCTATCTTCAACTGAATAATAAGAGAAGACAAGATAAGGATGTAAAAGTCATATCATTTAATATAAAGATTCATATTATACAGAAAATGCAGAAAGTGACTGGGAGTTCAAAAAAATTTGAAATGTCCATTGGAACCGGGAAATCGCCATCAACTGGAAAATAAGAGAAGACAAAATTAGGCCAAAAAATCATTTTATTTAATAAAATGGTACATATCTGCCAAAAATGTAGAAAATATCACCGAGCTCAGAAAAATATGCACAAATGCCGTTGGAACCGTGAGATCGCCCTCTTCAACTGAAAAAAGAGAAGGCAAAATTAGGGGAAAAAATAATATCATTTAATAAAAAGATTCATATCTTCCAAAAAATGTTGAAAAAAGCCTAAAGCTAAGAAAATCTGCAAAAATGTATGTTGGAACCAGGAGATCGCCATCTTCAACTAAAAAATATATGAAGACAAAATTAGGCTATAAAAATCTTGTCATTTAATAAAGAGATCCATTTCTTTAATAAAATGTAGAAAACAGCCTGGAGCTCAGAAAAATCCGCAAAAATGTTCGTTGGAACCGGGAGATCGACATCTATAACCAAAAATAAGAGAAGAAAAAATTAGGATATAAAAATCATTTCATTTAATATAAATATTCTTATCTTCCAGAAAGTGTATAAAATGAAATAGCCCCGAGCTCAGAAAAATCCGTAAAAATGTCAGTTGGAACTGGGAGATCGCCATCTTCAACTGAAAAATAACAGAAGTCAAAGTTAGGCCAAAATATGATATAATTTAACAAAATGATACATATCTTCCCAGAATGTGGAAAATAGCCCGGTGGTCAGAAAAATCTGCAAAAATGTCCGTTCGAACCGAGAGATCGCCATGTTCAACTAGAATATAAGAGAAGACAAAATTAGGCTATAAAAATCATATCAATTAATAAATATATATATCTTTCTTAAAATGTAGAAAATAGCACTAAGCTCAGCAATTGATATATAAAAATCTTATCAGTTGTAGATGGCGATATCCCGGTTACAACGGACATTTTTATAGATGAAGATGTCAATTTCACGGTTCCGAATTTTGTCTTCTCTTATATTTCAGTTGAAGATGGCGATTTCCCGGGTTCAATGGACATTTTTGGCCTAATTTTGTCTTCTCTGATATTATTTAATAAAAAGATCCATACCTTCCAGAATATGTGAAAAATAGTCCGAATTTCAGAAAAATCCGCAAAAATTTATGTTGGAACCGGAAGATCGCCATCTCCAACTGAAATTTAAGAGAAGACAACATAAGGCCAAAAAATCAAATCGTTTAATAAATAGATCGCCATCATCAACTGAAAAATAAGAGAAGACAAATTAGGTAACAAAAATCATATCAATTATTATAAAGATCCTTATCTTCAAGAAAATATAGAAAATAGTCTTGAGCTCAAAAAAATCCGCAATAATGTTCGTCGGAAGATCGTCATCTTCAACTGAAAAATAAGAGAAGACAAAATTTGGCTATAAAAATCATATCATTTAATCTAAAGATCCATATCTTGCAGAAAATTTAGAAAATAACTCAAAGCTAACAAAAATCTGCAAAATGTCTGTTGGAACTGGGAGATCGCCGTCTTCATCTGAAAAGTAAGAGAAGATAAAATTAGGCCAAAAAATCATATCATTTAATAAAATGATCCATATCTTCTAGAAAATGCAGAAAATAGCCCCGAGCTCAGAAAAATCCGCGAAAATGTCCGTTGGAACAGAGGTATCGATATCCTCAATTGAAAAATAAGAGAAGACAAAATTAGGTAAAAAATTATATCTTTTAACTAAAAGATGCATATCTTCCAGAAAATACAGAAAGTATCTCCGAGCTAAGTAAAATCTGCAAAAACGTCTGTTTGAACCGAGAGATCACTATCGTCAATTGAAAAATAAGAGAAGGTAAAATTAGGCTAGAAAAATCATATCATTTAATTTAAAGATGCATATCTTACAGAAAATTTAGAAAATAGCTAGTAGCTAAGAAAACACCACAAAAATGTCTGTTGGAATCGGTATATCGCCATCTTAATTTGAAAAATAAGAGAGGACAAAATTAGGCTTAAAACCAAATTATATAATGAAAAGATCCATCTCTTTAGAAACGTAGAAAATAGCCTCTACGTCAAAAATATCGGCAAAAATATCCATAGGAACCGAGAGAACACCATCTTCAACTGAAAAATAAGAGAAGACAAAATTAGACCAAAAATCATATCATTTAACAAAATGATCCATGTCTTCCATAAAATGTAGAAAAATTTCTCCAAACTTAGAAAATCTGCAAAAATGGCAGTTGGAACCCGGAAGTCGCCATCTTCATCTGAAAAATATGAGAAGATAATACTAAGCCAAAAAATCATACCATTTAAAGATCCATAACTTCTCGAAAATGTAGAAAAATAGCCTCGAGCTCACAAAAATTGCAAAAATGTCACTTGGAACCAGGAGATCGCCATCTTCAACTAAAATATTAGAGATGTCAAAATTAGTTATAAAAATCATATCATTTAATATAGAGATATTATAGAAAAATATAGAAAATAACACGTAGCTCAAAATAAATCTGCACAAAAGTCCATTAGAACAAGGAGATTGCCTTCTTCAAAGTAAAAAAAAGAGAAGACAAAATTAGGCCAAAAAATCAGATTTCATAAAAAGATACATATCTTCAAGAAAATGAAGAAAAATATTCTTAAGCTAAGAAAAATCTGCAAAAATGTTGTTGGAACCGGGGATCGACATCTTCAACTGAAAAAATAAGAGAAGACAAATGCATGCTATAAAAATCATATTTTATAAAAAGTTCTATTACTTCCATAAAATGTAGAAAATAGCACATAGATCAAAAAATACGCAAAAATATCCGTTGGAACCGGGAGATTGCCATCTTCAACTGAAAAATAAGAGAAGACAAAGTTAGATTATAAAAATTATATCATTTAATAAAAATATATATAACTTTCTGAAAATGTAGAAAATAGCATTTAGTTCAGAAAAATCCACAAAAAAGTTCGTTGGAACCGGGAGATTGCCATCTTCAACTGAAAAAATAATAAAAGAAAAAATTAGGTCAAAAAATTCATATCATTTAATAAATAAATCCATATCTTTCCTAAAATGTAGAAAAATAGCACTGAGCTTGGAAAAACCGGTAGAAATGTCCTATAGAACCGGGGGATCACAATCTTTAACTGAATAATAAGAAAAGACAAAATTAGGATATAAAAATCATATCATTTAATAAAAAGATTCATATCAAACAGAAAATGCAGAAAATAGCTCGGAGTTCAGAAAAATCTGAAAAAATGTCCGTTGGAACCGAGAAATCACCATCATGAACTGGAAAAATAAGAGAAGACAAAATTAGGCCAAAAAATCATTTCATTAAAAAAAGATACATATCTACCATAAAATGTAGAAAATAGCAACGAGCTCAGAAAAATATGCACAAATGTCCGCTGGAACCGTGAGATTGCCATCTTCAACTGAAAAAGAGCAGACAAAATTTGGCCAAAAGACTTATCATTTAATAAAAAGATTCATATCTTCTTGAAAATGTAGAAAAATCCTAAAGCTAAGAAAAATCCGCAAACATGTCCGTTGGAACCGAGAAATCGCCATCTTCAACTGAAAAAATATGAGAAGACAAAAGTAGGCTATAAAGTCTTGTCATTTAATAGAGAGAACCATATCTTTAATAAAATAAAGAAAATAGCCTGGAGCTCAGAAAAATCCGCAAATATGTTCGTTGGAACTGGGAGATCGCCATCTTTAACTGAAAACTAAGAGAAGAAAAAATTAGGATACTAAAGTCATATCATTTACTATAAAGATTCTTATCTTCCAAAAAGTGTAGAAAATAGCACCGAGCTCATAAAAATCCGTAAAAATGTCTGTTGGAACCGTGAGATTGGCATCTTCAACTTAAAAAATAAGAGAAGTCAAAATTAGGCCAAAATATCATATCATTTAGCAAAATGATACTTATTTTCCAACAATGTGGAAAATAGCCCGGAGGTCAGAAAAATCTGCAAAAATGTCCATTGGAACCGAGAGATCTCCATTTTCAACTAAAATATAAGAGAAGACAAAATTAAGCTTAAAATCATATCATTTAACAAAAAGATCACCATCTTCAACTAGAAAATAAGAGAAGACAAATTTAGGATATAAAATTCTTATCAATTAATAAAAAGATATATATCTTTCTTAAAATGTAGAAAATAGCACCTAGCTCAGAAAATGATATATTAAAATCTTATCCGTTGAAGATGGCGATATCTCGGTTACGACAAACATTTTTATAGAAGAAGATGTTGATTTTCTGCTTCCGAATTTTGTCTTCTCTCATATTATAGTTGAAGATGGCGATTTCCCTGGTTTAACAACATTTTTGGCCTAATTTTGTCTTCTCTGATGTCATTTAATAAAACGATCCATATCTTCCAGAGTATGCGAAAAATAGTCCGAATTTTAGAAAAATCCAAAAATGTCATTTGGAATCGGGTGATCGCAATCTTCAACTGAAATATAGAGATTCATATTATACAAAAAATAGAAACTAACACGTAGCTCAAAATAAATCCGCACAAATATCCATTAGAACAAGGAGATCGCCATCTTCAAAGTAAAAAGGAGAAGAAAAAATTAAGCCAAAATATCATATCATTTCATAAAGATACATATCTTCAAGAAAATGTAGAAAAATAGCCTCAAGCTAAGAAAAATCTGCAAAAATATCTGTTGGAACTGGGAGATCGACATCTTCAACTAAAAAATAAGAGAAGACAAATGTAGGCTATGAAAATCATATTATTTAATAAAAAGTTCTATATATTCCATAAAATGTAGAAAATAGCACCTTGCTCACGAAATACGCAAAAATATCCGTTGGAACAAGGAGATCACCATCTTCAACTCAAAAATAAGAGAAGAAAAACTTAGACTATAAAAATCATATCATTTAATAAAAAGATACATAACTTTCCGAAAATGTAGAAAATAGCACCGAGCTCGGAAAAATCCGCAAAAATGTTCGTTGAAACCGGGAGATCGACATCTTCAACTTAAAAAATAATAGAAGAAAAATTAAGTCAAAAAAAATCATATCATTTAATAAATAGATCCATAACTTCCCGAAAATGTTGAAAAATAGCCCCGAGCTCAGAACTATCGGTAAAAATGTCATTTAGAATCGGGGGATAGCCATATTCAACTGAATAATAAGAGAAGACAAAATTAGGATATAAAAATCATATCATTTAATATAAAGATTCATATCAAACAGAAAATGCAGAAAATGGCTCGGAGTTCAGAAAAATCTGAAAAAATGTCAGTTAGAACCGGGAAATTGCATATTCAACTGGAATATAAGAGAAGACAAAATTAGGCTTAAAATCATATCATTTAATAAAAAAATCGCCATCTTCAACTGGAAAATAAGAGAAGACAAATTTAGGCTATAAATATCATATCAATTAATAAAAAGATATATATCTTTCATAAAATGTAGAAAATTTCACCAAGCTCAAAAATTGATATATAAAAATATTATCAGTTGAAGATGGCGATATCCAGATAACGGCGGACATTTTTATAGATGAAGATAGTGATTTTCATGTTCCGAATTTTGTCTTCTCTTACATTTCAATTGAAGATGGCGATTTCCCGATTTCAATGGACATTTTTGGCCTAATTTTGTCTTCTCTGATATCATTTAATAAAATGATTCATATCTTCTAGAATATGTGAAAAATAGTCCAAATTTCAGAAAAATTCGTAAAAATGTCCATTAGAACCGAGAGATCGCCATCTTCAACTGAAATATAAGAGAAGACAAAATAAGGCCAAAAAATCAAATCATTTAATAAAAAGATCGCCATCATCAACCGAAAAAATAAGAGAAGACAAAATTTGACAACAAAAATCACATCAATTAATATAAAGATCCTTGTCTTCAAGAAAAAATAGAAAATAGCCTTGAGCTCAGAAAAATCCGCAGAAATGTTCGCCGAGAGAATGTCATCTTTAACTGAAAATAAGAGAAGACAAAATTTGGCTATAAAATCATATCATTTAGTCTAAAGATCCATATCTTACAGAAAATGTTGAAAATAACCCAGAGCTAAGAAAAATCCACAAAATCTCCGTTGGAATAGGGAGATCGCCATTTTCATCTGAAAAGTAAGAGAAGATAAAATTAGGCCAAAAAATCATTTCATTAAATAAAATGATCCATATCTTCCAGAAAATGTAGAAAACAGCTCCCAGCTCAGAAAAATCCACGAAAATGTCCATTGGAACAGAGAGATCGATATCTTCAATTTAAAAATAAGAGATGATAAAATTAGGCAAAAAATTCTAAAAAATTCTATCTTTTAACTAGATGCATGTCTTCCAGAAAATACAGAAAATAGCTCCGAGCTAAGTAAAATTGACAAAAATGTCTGTTTGAACCGGGAGATCACCATCTTCAACTGTAAGATAAGAGAGACAAAATTAGGCTAGAAAAATCATATCGATTAGTTTAAAGATACATATCTTACAAAATATTTAGAAAATAGCCAGTAGCAAAGAAAAAACCGCAAAAATGTCCGTTGGAACTGGAAGATCGCCATCTTAATCTAAAAAATAGGAGAACACAAAATTAGGCTTAAAACAAAATTATATAATAAAAAGATCCCTAACTTCTAGAAAATGTAAAAAATAGAATCTAAGTCAAAAAAATCTGCACAAAACCGTGGGAACCGAGAGAATGACGTCTTCAATGGAAAAAAAGAGAAAACAAAATTAGGCCTAAAAATCATATTATTTAATAAAATGATCCTTATCTTCCATAAAATGTAGAAAAATTGCTCCGAACTTAGAAAATCTGTAAAAATTTCAGTTGGAACCCGGAGATCGCCATCTTCATCTGAAAAATATGAGAAGATAATACTAAGCCAAAAAATCATATCATTTGGTAAAAAGATCCATAACTTCTCGAAAATATAGAAAAATAGCATCGAGCTCGGAAAAATCTGCAAAAATGTCACTTGGAACCAGGAAATCTCCATCTTCAACTAAAAAATAAGAGATGATAGGTTATAAAAATCATATCATTTATTATAGAGATTCATATTATACAAAAAATATAGAAAATAACACGTAGCTCAAAATAAATCTGCACAAATGTCCATTGGAACAAGGAGATTGCCATCT
>JAULAV010009392.1:0-44003 GCA_030789695.1 Scilla litardierei
CATTTTCAGCTAAAAAAATAAAAGATGACAAAATTAGGCCAAAAATCATATCTTTTAACAAAATGATCCATATATTCCATAAACTGCAGAAAAATAGCCCCGAGTGCAAAAAAATCTTCAAAAATTTTCGTTTGAAATGGGAGATGGCCATATTCGGCTAAAAATAAGAGAAGACAAAATTAGGCTATAAAAATCATATAATTTAATAAAAAGGTCTATATCATACAGATAATGTAGAAAATAGTCCGGAGCTCAGAAAAATCCGTTCAAATGCCCGTTGAAATCGAAAGACCGCCATCTCCAATTGAAAAAGAGAAGGCAAAATTAGGCCAAATAATCATTCATTTAATAAGAAGGTCCATATCTTCATAAAATGTAGAAAAATTACCCCAAGCTAATTAAAATCTGCAAAAATGTCCGTTGGAATTGGGAGATCGCCATCTTAAGCTAAAAAAAATAAGAGAAGACAAAATTAAGCCAAAAATCATATCATTTAATAAAATGATCCATTTATTCCTTAAAATGTAGAAAAATAGCCCCGAGCTTAGAAAAATCTTCAAAAATTTCCGTTTGAAACGGGAGATGGCCATCTTCAACTGAAAAATAAGATAAGTCAAAACTGTGATATAAAAATCATATAATTTAATAAAAAGGTCCATATCTTACATGAAATATAGACAATAGCCTGGAGCTCAGAAAAATCCGCTCAAATGTATGTTGAAATCGGGAGATCGCCATCTTCAACTGGATAAAAAGAGAAAACAAAATGAGGCCAAATAACATATCATTTAATAAAAAGGTCCGTATCTTCCAGAAAATGTAGAAAAATTGGCCCAAGCTAATTAAAATCTGCAAAAATGTCTGTTGGAACCGATAGATCGCCAAAAATAAGAGAAGCCAAATGTAGGCTTATAAAAATCATGTCATTTAATAAAAAGATCCATATCTGCTAGAAAATGTAGAAATAGCACCGAAGTCAGAAAAATATGTAAAAATGTCCGATGGAACTGGAAGATTGCCATCTTCAACTTAAAAATAAGAGAAGAAAAACCGAGTCTATAAAAATCATATCATTTAATAAAAAATCCATATTTTCCATGAACTTTTGAAAATAGTTCCGAGCTGAGACAAATCCGCAAAATGTCTGTTGGAACTGGGAGATCGAAATATTCAACTAAAAAAATAAGATAAGACAAAATTAGGCTTAAAAATCATATCATTTACTACTACAAAAGGGACCTTTAACAACGCTTAAATAAGGTCTTTAACATCACTTCTGCGTGTTGTCTATCTCGTCGCTGGTAAAGGGTGTTGGTTTTAATAGCGATTTACAAGCGCTGTCAAAGGTCCCAATAGACAGCACTTCTTTAGTAAAAGTGCTGTTAAAGGTCCACCACAGACAGCGCTTGAACTAAAAAAGCATTGTCTTTCTGAAACCTTAGATAGCACTTGTTTAGTACAAGCGCTATCAAAGGTCCCAATAGACAGCGCTTCTTTAGTAAAAGCACTGCTAAAGGTCCACCATAGACAGTGCTATATACTAACAAAGCACTTTCTATCTGGGACCTTAGACAATGGTTGTTTAGATCAAGTGCTGATTAAGGTCCCAAAAGACAGCACTTCTTGCACTGCACTGTAAACACCTATACACTGCACTGTATATACATATACACTGCACTGAAACAAAACAATTTGGGGGGAACGTAAATTTTTGGGGGAAACTTAAATTTGGGGGGGAAACTTGAAATTTTGGGGAAAAACTTGAAATTTGGGGTAACTTGAAATTTGTTTGGGTGGGGGGGACTCAGCCATTAAATAAACCGTGCCCTATGGGTATGGGGCAATGAATAATATATATAAAGGCATATATCTATGTATGTACTTCTGGTTGTATATATATGTGTGTATTATATATCTATGTACAGTTATGCATGTATATGTGTACATCTATGCATATATCTGTGTACAGTTTCTTATATATGTGTGTACCATGTAGAGTATATGTGTGTACACATACTTATGTAGTATATATGTGGGTACAGATCTTCCTCTATCTATGTACAGATCCTTGCATATCTGTGTACAGATTGTCAAATATGTATGTTCAGTTATTTGTGAATGTGGGTACCACAGTTGTACACACATATTATAAATATGAACACATATATTATACAATATGAACACACATATAAACAATATAAACACCCATATATATATGAGAAGGTTTCAAGAAGTTATGTACACTTAGTACCCCCTTGTATAAATACCCAAATCGGCAAAAGTTTACCGGTTTTCTACAGTGGCCCTCCAAATTTGGAGGGCCACTGTAGCAACCTCCATTTTTTTTCATGTGAGGAGTACTAAACGTACATGGTCTATGACTCTATAATGCACATACACTGCATTTTGGGGTTAGATGTGGTATTTTTAAGTGCTGGAAGTTGCAATGTGTGTGTGTTTATCATTTATGAAGGGTTGAGTTGGAGCTCCCTCCATTTTCCACCCTCTATATAGGGAATATTCTCATAATAATCAAACTCAACCCTCCACTTTCCTTTAACAATCTTATCTTTAATATTATGAGAAATTGAACATTCCATTATTATTAATATTATGTTAATGTATTTTAATTTAATAAATTTATTATTAGAAAGGCATCGTCTAGAGCTTTAAAATAAGACTAACATTTATTATTTTTGATGTTAATATTAAAATAATAATTTATTAAATTAAAGTTAAAAATACTAATTGGAATAATAAAACACATGGGGATCGATTTAAGACACAAGAAGTATGTACATACACATACAGATGAACATCTATATTGCAAATGAGGACTTTTTTTTGAATTTTAGGGCTGACTAGGACAAGCTGATGTCATGCTGGTGTATAAAGAGGTTGATAGAAGAATGGTTAGGATTTAATCTTGGTAAACGAAGGGGTGAGATGAGTGTTGTGAGATGAGGAATCAGTGAAGATATAAATACATCTCGGTTTCCCCGCCTATCAGACTGTTAACTACTCTTTTTCTTTCTTTCTTTCTTTGTTTTGTTTTTCCTACAACGGTAAAATTAGTGCTGGCAAACGGACCGAGCCCATTTTTTAAGCCTTACTAATTAAAATATATTTATTATGAAAATGGGTTAATCTACTACATTATTTCTTCATGAAAGAAATTTATAAATACTATAAACTTATTATTATTTTATAATAATAATTTAGGTGAAAATTATTGAATCATGAAACATATAACATTAAACAAACTGCATTGATTAAAATCAAAATACAACATGGATGTGAGATGACTTGGATGCATGGGTGTCACACCCCGCTCCCCACTATGCCAAAAATCATATCATTTAATAAAAAGATCCACATCTTTCAGAAAATACAGAACTAAGTAAAATCCGCAAAAAATATCCATTTGAACTGGGAGATCTGATCTTCAACTGAAAAATAAGAGAAGACAAAACTAGGCTATAAAAATCATATCATTTAATATAAAGATTCATATCGTACAGAAAATGTAGAAAATAGCCTGGAACTCAGAAAAATCTGCAAAAATGTCCATTCCGGGAGATGACCATCTTCACCTGAAAATATAAGAGAAGACAAATTTAGGACATAAAATAAACTGATATAATAAAAAGATCCATATCTTCGAGAAAATGTAGAAAATAGCCTCGAGGTCAAAAAACTCCGCAAAAATGTCCATTGGAACTAGGAGATTGTCATTTTCATCTAAAAAATAAGAGAAGACAAAATTAGGCCAAAAATCATATCTTTTAATAAAATGATCCATATCTTCCATAAAATGTAGAAAAATAGCCCTGAATGCAGAAAAATCTTCAAAAATTTCCGTTTGAAATGGGAGATGGCCATCTTCAACTAAAAAAAGAGAAGACAAAATTAGGCTATAAAAATCATATAATTTAAAAAAAGGTCCATATCTTACAGGTAATGTAGAAAATAGTCCGGAGCTCAGAAAAATCCGCTCAAATGCCCGTTGGAATCGATAGATCGCCATCTCCAATTGAAAAAGAGAAGGCAAAATTAGGCCAAATAATCACATCATTTAATAAAAAGGTACATATCCTCCAGAAAATGTAGAAAATTTGACTCAAGCTAATTAAAATCTGCAAAAATGTCCATTGGAATTGGGAGATCGCCATATTAAGCTTAAAAAAAATAAGAGAAGACAAAATTAGGCCAAAAATCATATCATTTAATAAAATGATCCATTTATTCCTTAAAATGGAGAAAAATAGCCCCGAGCTTAGAAAAATCTTCAAAAATTTCCGTTTGAAATGGGAGATGGCCATCTTCAACTGAAAAATAAGATAAGTCAAAACTGTGATATAAAAATCATATAATTTAATAAAAAGGTCCATATCTTACATGAAATATAGAAAATAGCCTGGAGCTCAGAAAAATCCACTCAAATGTCTGTTGGAATCGGGAAATCGCCATCTTCAATTAAAAAAAAGAGAAGACAAAATTAGGTCAAATAATCATATCATTTAATAAAAAGGTCCATATCTTCCAGAAAATGTAGAAAAATTGGCCCAAGCTAATTAAAATCTGCAAAAATGTCTGTTGGAACCGATAGATCACCAAAAATAAGAGAAGCCAAATGTAGGCTATAAAAATCATGTCATTTACTAAAAAGATCCATATCTGCTAGACAATGTAGAAAATAGCACCGAAGTCAGAAAAATCTGTAAAAATGTTCATTGGAACCGAAAGATTGCCTCTTCAACTTAAAAATAAGAAAAGAAAAACTTAGTCTATGAAAAACATATCATTTAATAAAAAATCCAATTTTTCCATGAACTTTTGAAAATAGTTCCGAGCTGAGACAAATCCGCAAAAATGTCCGTTGGAACTGGGAGATCGAGATATTCAACTAGAAAAAAAAGAGAAGACAAAATTAGGCTTAAAAATCATATCATTTACTACTACAAAATGGACCTTTGACGACGCTTAAATAAGGTCTTTAACATCACTTCTACGTGTTGTTTATCTCGCCGCTGCTAAAGGGGTGTTGGTTTTAATAGCGATTTACAAGTGATGTCAAAGGTCCCAATAGACAGCACTTCTTTAGTAAAAGCGATGTTTAAGGTCCACCATAGACAGCGCTTGACTAAAAAAAGCATTGTCTATCTGGAAATTTAGACATCACTTGTTTAGTACAAGCGCTGTCAAAGGTCCCAATAGACAGCGCTTCTTTAGTAAAAGTGATGTTAAAGGTCCACCATAAACAGTGCTTGTACTAACAAAGCACTTTCTATCTGGGACCTTAGACAATGGTTGTTTAGTACAATCGCTGACTAAGGTCCCAAAAGACAGCGCTTCTTAGTACAAGTACTGTTAAAGGTTCACCATAGACAGTGCCTGTATAAACAAGTGCTATCTATTTGGGACCTTAGACAACGCTTGTTTAGTACAAGCACTGTCTAAGGTCCCAATAGACAACGCTTCTTTAGTACAAGCGCTGTTAAAGGTCCACCATAGACTGCGCTTGTACTTAATGGCAACAACGATGGTCATTGCCATTGTTTTTAATATAAACATATACCGTATACAATAAATTAGCAAATGAGATCTTATGCCATTTCATTCAATTGAGCCTAATTGAATTTTCGATATGCTCAATTTGACTGAGTCGTAAAATAATTTCATTTGAAATTAATATCATTATATTAATTACACAAAATTCAGCAGTTATTAAAAGTGTTTCTCTCTCTTGGTTTTTTAGTGTGAGAAGCTCTGAGAGAGGCGATCGAGAGCTCTTCGCCGGAGGCATCCACTGCTGCGGGCTCCGCTGCTCTGTCGCCGAAGGGAGGATCTCGCGGAGTGCTTCGTGATGCGATTCGCGATCTCCTTTGGAAGGGCGTCGATCGTGGAGCTAGGGCTGAAGCAGTGATCGACGAGAGATCGAGATCCGGAGGATCGGCGTGGAGTTCTAGTGTTCTTTGTTGATCTGAATCAAGATCTCCTCATGAGATCTTGATTCGGGGTAAGATTCTGAGGCCGATTTTGATTTCTTGATCTCGATCTTGGTTTCCTGATCTTGGATCTTGTTTTTCGATCTGACTTCTTGTTTGATCGGGTTGGACGAGCTGTGATCTGGATTCACGATCTGAGGCGTCGTGCTTAGGACGTCGGCCGGGTGATCTGACGTGCGGGTGATCATGCTCTCACCTGTCGATGGAGACGATCGTGAGTCCCCCTGGACGAATCAAGATATATTCCAATATCTTGATCCGACGGTGAGTGCGGCTGTCTTTTGACTTCTTGATCTGTGATTCTAATATGGACTTTGACTGCTTGCTATTGCTTGTTACTGAGGTTGTTGGACGAGTTGTGATCAGGATCTATGATCTGAGGTGTTGTGCTTTGGGTGACGACGGGGTGATCCGTCATGCGGGTGAACTGGAGTGCTTTCACCTATCAGCGGAGACGATCGTGATTTCCCTCTGTACAGATCAAGATATAATCTTGATCCGACGGTGAGTGCGGCTGTCTTTTGATCTTTCTTGGTTCGTGATTCCAATCTAGACTTTGACTGCTGCTAATTGCTTGTTGCTGAGGTTAACGGGGAGGCTTGAGCTTCGACTTGCTCCTATTATTCATGGCTGATAAGAATGATGATAATGCTGCTACCGCATCAAAGAATGTCTGGAGGGAAGTTACTCGTAAGAACTCTAAGGCTGCTGGGATGGACAACAGCAAGACATCGGAGTATAAGAAGGATCAATCTGAAGGTAGAACTGCTACGCAAGGGGCCAAGCGTGGTGGTTACAAGCCTGATGCGCGCAAGGTGATTGAGAGAAGAGCTTCTCGGCCAATGGTCCCGATCAAAATCAATGTCAATGCAGACAAGCGGTCATGGCTGGAGGTGTGTACCAACAGGAGGAGATTTTCTAAGGCGTTTGAGATGTCATTTATCCCTCCGATGATTGATGAAGAGGGAAACTCTACTGCAGTTATCACGGAGGAAATGCTTGCCGAAGGAGCAGAGAGATGGAGAACACGCTCGTCGGCTACTTGCTTGGTGATACCCCCTACCATGGGCAGATGAAAGTTTAGGCATCGAGGATGTGGAGGTTAGAGAAAGAAGTCAGCATATTTTCGAGAGATAACAGATATTTCTTTTTCAGATTTGTGACGAAGGAGGATCGTGATGCGCTGATCCTGGGCGGGCCATGGTTGTTCGACGGAAGGCTCGTGGTGATGCAGAAATGGAGCGCGGATGAAGGATTTGAACGAGATCTTCTCACTGCCGTGCCGGTCTGGGTACAACTTCCTAACCTCCCTATCAATTTATGGACGTTGAGTAGCTTGAATTCGATTATCAGTGTTATTGAGGTTCCAATTTGTTTGGATCGTGCTACAGCAAGAATGGAGCGTCTATCATATGCTCGATGTTTAGTTGAAGTAAAAGCCGATCAGCCGCTTTCGCAGACCATCTCTATTCAGTTGGGAGATAGATCGACGATCAGCGTTGGGGTCAAATACGAATGTGAACCACCCCGCTGCTCTATATGCGTCTGCTTCGGGCACATCTCATCGTAATGCCCTGCAGCTGTTGTTAAAGTTTCACCTGTTGATGTTAATGGCCAGAAATGTAATGTCATGGGGAGCGGGGGCAATCTTATGAATTGAATTGACAGTAGTATTAATGTTACTATGAAGGAAAGTGATGGAAATGCTGTGAAGGGGGTGGCTGCTACCACCGGTAATGAAGAGGGTGTTAATCTGGCTGCGTCTAGTAAAGTGAGGTGTAATCAGTTGGATACGGCTTCGACAAGCGGGATAGGTTCAGAAGAGGATATGCATTGTAATGGGGCTAGTAATGTGGGGGGAGACAATGTGGGGGGAGACAAAGTTACTTCTGTAGAAGTAGTATGTGATGTTATTGCTAGGAAGAATGAGCTAGGCAAGCTGACTGCGTCCAGTAAAGAGAAGTGTAATCTGGGGGGACAAGGGGACTGTTGTTAAGGCAGTTGGTGATGTTACTGCCGGCAACTATTGTAATAAGGGGAAGGGGGTCGATGAGCCTAGCGAGCAGCAGGTGCTAAGCAACCTGGGGAAGCAGCAATTCATGGAGGCGGGCTGCAAAAGGGTGCCTCATGATATGCATTGTGAACTTGGGCCTGATTATTTGAAGTCCCGAGAAAATGAGATGTATAGGGGGAAGCATGCTAGCTGCAACTAGCGAACTGGGGGTTGAAGGCAACCCGTGTAGCAAGGAGGCTAATGTACTGATATTTAATAATATTGGGGGGATGGGTCGGGGGTATCTCTGGGAAGCGTTCGGGGCAATCGGGCTTACTACCCTTACCGAGCTCCCGCACCAGTCACATTTCGCCTACCTCGAATGATATCACTGATTCTAAGGGTAAACCAATTCCACATTACTGGAGCGATATTAATCCGTTTGATATTTTGAGTACGAGAAGGCCCGACTAGGGGCCTCTTTGCTTGATGATTCCGGAGATGCCAATGAATCCGATAATGAGCCTAAGGAATTTACCACTATTAATGAGGCTTGGCATACGAAACATGAGGAGATGAAAAAGAATAGTAAAGAGCGGAAAAAAAACGAACTAGCAAAGGGGGGCGACTTCGTCAAGGGGCACTCGCAAGAGTGCTAGAATTAATAGGGATGTGGCACATCCCCCACCCACTAAGTCCAACCAATGACATTGTTCATTTGGAATACGTGTGGGCTTAATAACGTCGCTAGACGGAGTGAGCTTAAGAATCATATTCGTAAGAATGTGCCCTCATTGGTTGGCCTTCTTGAAACCAAAGTGGTTGAGAAGAATGCTCAGAGAATCCTTAAGTGCTTTCTTAAGAAGTGGTTATCAATTGACAATCGTAGCGCTCATTGAAATGGCCGTATTGTTATTATGTATGACCCGAACACGTGGAAGTGCGTGGTGGATGATATGAATGCTTAGCATATCACTATGAAATGTAGTAATGCTGCGGGCTTCAATATGGTAGTGACTATTATCTATGCGTCCAACTACTACCAAGACCGGCGTACTCTGTGGGATAATATTGTGGCCAATGCTAACAGATATAAGCACTCCCCTTGGGTCATTGGAGGTGACTTTAATTGTGTTCGCTATGCTATGGACAAAGTGGGGGGTAGGGTGATTGATGGACATATGGTTGATGAGTTTACTGATTGCATTAATACCAGTGCCCTTATGGAGCTTAAAACGGTTGGTAATACTTTGAGTTGGTCTAATCGGAGTATTGGGCAAAGACGCATTACTGCCACTCTAGATCGTTCATTCTGTAATAATAAGTGGATGGACATTTTCACATCCTCTTACTGTGAATACATTGCTAGTGGCACCAGTGATCATTCCGTGCTCATTATACATCTCCACCGGTTGGGGGGTACATACCCTAATCCTTTTAAATTATTTATTGCCTGACATCTGACGCCCCCCGCCAAGTGCGTGCTAGATGTGTGTAATGATATGATCGGGGGCGTGAGATTTAAATATTTGTAACCGCAAGCGCACGATGTTGTAGTGTGGCTTGGGGGTCGAACTCAGGGAGGCGTGGATATGTTTGTGTCAAAGAGGATCAAAATCACTCCATGGGCGAGCTAACCCGGATCGAATGATGGGTTGTCACGGTAAATGGAATGCAAGGTAAAGACAATACAGAGGAAAAACCCGGGACTTTGGTTTCCACCCTATCGAGCGACTCTCGCCGATACGGCCTACGGGTAGGATAGCGATCGGAATTAGGGTCTAATGGTGAGACGTTGCCTCTGAAAGTGGTACCGGCGTCCCATGGGCCCGATATTCCGGTCGGTGCCCAGGATGATACGCCGGACTTCCCGGGTTCGATCAGTGGGCACTCCCGTGTCCATTAACACTGATCGACTCCGGGAGCACTAAGCTCGCAACGATAACTCCCAACGTCTCATCCTGCCGCTCCCGCGTGCTAGGATTCAGCGTCTACGCTAAGGGCGTGAGCTATGGCTAGGGAGTCAACCGCCAAGTTTATTCCCCCTTGGCCCAACGGTCAAAGGCGGTCTTTTTCCCACCGATGACAATAAAACACCCCGCGTAACCGTTAGATTCCTAATCCCTATCGATTTCCTAGCCCTATGGACGCATCGGGAAGAGCCCATGAAGGGGTTTCCGCCAAAATCCCAGATTTGGGAACTACTCACACATATTTAGTAAAAAGCGATCTAAACAGAAATCGACCGTAAAAATCATGATCAGACAATAGAAATGCAATGGTAGTAAAGCAATTAAGATAATACTAAAGTTTGACAAAGATATGAAAACTTACAAAAACTGGGAAATTACAGCCGTCACAAAATGAAGAAAACAGCAAAAAATAACTAACTCCCGTTTCTGGAAAACCTAGGGTTCTATATATAGGAAAAGATATCACCCGATTATTTGACAAGTCAACCGATCGGGTGACCTGCTTCAAACTTTGGCAGCGAGATGCGGGACTTCACCCGGTCAGCTTCACCCGGTCGGTTGACATATGAATGTGACCGGTTGGATCTTGGTGCCGTCGGGTGAGGAGGCCGGTTGAGCTGACCGTGTCTTGGCTTTGGAGATTCAGCTACAGGTGAACCGATCGGGTGATGGTCACCCGATCGGTTGGCAATTACAGTAGAAATCCAGAGACTTGTGGCTTTTGAACCGGCCTGCGAACCGATCGGTTGACTTCTCGTGAGCTCCAAGCTGCGTCCGGGTGGTGCACGCGTGCATCACCCGATCGGTTGAAGATGATCAACCGATCGGGTGAGGGGCTAAAATATGCTATCTTCGTCGTTTGACCCCCTGGATCACGCGTGACTCCTCCCGTTGCTCCGGGGACTTGCGATATCATCGTTTTATGCCCCATATGCCAATAAACTCCTGCAAAATACAGAAAACACGGAAAAGTGAAAGAAAACGAGAAAACACGAGAAAACGAATATAAGACGGCGGTAAAATACGGAAAAACACGGAAGAAAACGTGTGCAAATATATGAAATATAAACGCACGTCAAAATCCCCCAAGCTGAACTCTGACTCGTCCTTGAGGAAGACGAGTGAGAGTAGGAGCTCGGAGAGGAAAAATAGAGAGAGAGAGAGAGAAAAAGAAAACTCTATATCCTAGATCACCCGTCAGGGCCAACAAAATCAAAAACGACACACCAAGCAAGCAAATGCCAAATTAGATCACTAAACCAAGGAATACAAGTCCAGACAAGTGCCGTGGGCCCACGCGGTGAAGCGCGAGTGAGTGTGGTCGTGCGCTAGCAGACGGTGTCACTATCTACGATGTGCGATAAAGCTCGATATACACAAATCCAGGAAATGACCCAAATATCGATTTGAATTGAATAAAGTGGTGCATATATAGTTCAAGCATGCACGAGAATAGAGAGAGAATCGAAACATGTCATGCGTCGGGGACTCCACAACTAGGGTTAAGGAAATCACTCCACTATAGCCTAGATAATAGCTAAAAAGTTCCTAAGCCAAGTGTTTTCGAAACTGATGGGGGTTGAGATGATGTGGAGAAGAACACTCGGTGCAAATTCTCGCCTTCCTTTATTCTCGGCAAGCAGGAAAAGATATTCACACGGGAATTTTTTTGGGTTTTGGGTATTTGTATTTTTTTGGCTTTTTGGCTATACAAATTTTTTTTTCTTCTTTTCTTTTTGGGTTTTTATTTTCTTTTCTCCTTTTTTGGATTTTTGGGTTTTTGGCTATACACATGTGTACTCTCCCAAGTGGGAGAACGGTACACGACGAGGGGATTTGCACCAAGTAAAACAAAAAAGAAATCGGAATCTAAACACTTGGGCAGAGGAAACTCTACTCGCTAATTAGAGCATGGGCTAAATGGGTTATCTTAGTCCTTAATTGTGGAATCCCAACACATGCGAAATGAAGCATACGATATATATAATCATGCATACAGAAACAGACAAGAGAAGCAAATACCACATTATTCATATGAAGCGTGATAATCTAGGGGTCATTCCTAGACAGGTATATAAAGTAAAATCACAAAGCAGAAGCACACCAAACAGCTAGGCACGACACACGACTCACAAAAAGCTAAGTGGACCCACGATGCGTGAAATGCAGGGGGA
Organism: Scilla litardierei; assembly: GCA_030789695.1. Taxonomy (NCBI): domain Eukaryota; kingdom Viridiplantae; phylum Streptophyta; class Magnoliopsida; order Asparagales; family Asparagaceae; genus Scilla; species Scilla litardierei. The sequence continues at coordinate 12,149 of JAULAV010009392.1, forward strand.
CTCAATATCCTAGGGTTAGTGAGTGTGATTATCGATGCTATGCTAGGTGTGTGTGATTTTGTGGCAATTCATCATAGGGTTCATCTCTAGGAGAAAGAGATAAAAAGAAGAAAAGAAAAATAAAAAACACGATGAAAACGACACAAAAACGAAAAAGAAAGACTCAAATGACGCACAAAGTGCGACTCCCCCAAGCTGAAGCTTGCATTGCCCTCAATGCAATAAGAGTGAGTACGGGAGGGCAATGAAAATGGGGGGGAATACGCACCGACACAAAAAGAAATGAAAAACATGGAAAACACAGATACGAAACTGAAAATAAAGGGAAAATCACAATCAAACCACACGACATGAAAATAGAAGAAGAAAGAAAGAAAGAAAGATGACACGACACACAAATGAAACAGGCACACACACAAAGAAAATAAAACACGACAACACAGCAAAATAGACTTCCCCCAAGCTAGACATGACAATGCTAGCAAGATGATGTGATCGTGAAAGTGCAGAGATATGCAAGGGGGAGGTCAAAAAACAAAGTGAAATCAAAAATCTGGAGAAGGCGAGACCTCGCCCTCCTCGGAAGAGGGTGTGGCTGGGTGGTCGGGGGATGCAGGGGTGTGCGGAGAAGTGGGGACAGAGGTGGGGGGATAGGTGCAATGGTGGTGTGAACGATGGGTAGAGTGTCGGTGGAGGTGGATGGTGGTGGAAGTACGACGATCAGGGCGGTGGTAGAAGGGATAGAAATGGGGAGAGAAGACGTGATGGTGACGGTAGTGGGTGGCGGTGGGAGAGATTTGGAGCGCACCGGCAATTTCTTGCGGCGCACATATGAAGTGACAGTGGAGGAGGGAGGAGGTGGTGTGGGGGCGACGGAAGTGGTCGTGAGAGGAGAAGTGGATATGGGGATGGGAATAGATGTGGGTGGGGGAGATGATCGCATAGGTGGAGGTGAAGGAGGGGGAGATGCATGGGATGGGGGAGGTGATGGAGGTGGGGATGTGTGTGTGGGTGGGGGAGAAGATCGTCGAGGTGGTGAAGGTGGTGGTGAGGGTGGTGGTGTGGGTGGTGGTGGTCCGTGGAGGTGAGTGAGAAGGCGAAGGATGGCGGCCACGTTCCTCTCAAGTGTGAGGAAGCGTGGGTGAGTGAAAAAGGAGGACGGTGATGGGTCCGAGGGGGCGGAGGACATGGCAAGATCACGGATGGCTGTGACCTCCCTCTCGAGAGCAAGACGGGCAGAGACCTGGCGGCGACCAAAGGAAGTGGACTGACGTGAATCGGAAGTGGTACCGGCAAGTGATGTGGAAGTAGTGCCGGTGGTAGTGGTCATGCCGGCACTGGACAGAAGGCCTAAGGTGGACAGAGAAAGGCTCACAGAAGTGATAGGGCCAGGAGCAGAAACAGGGTGACTCGGGCCAGCCCTGATATCTCCCCGAGACGCAGGAATATCCTGCTCGCCTAAGTGGGCAGCAGGGGAAGGTGGTCTGCGTGTGTCCGGGGGAAGGAAAAGAAGGTGCAACCCTGCAAGAAACTCGGGATCGGGCGGAAAAGTCCAATCCGCCACGATAGCAACAGTCATGCGAGCAGGGTTGGGGAGAATGGTGTCGGGGCGAGGGGGTGGCTGTAATTGAATTCGAAACGACTGTCGGGGCGGGCCTAATCATATGAATGTTCCGTAAGACGTCAAGATCTAGACGTGAGGGTCATGCGGCAGTAGGAAGATTTCGGGGGATGGGAATGTTAAACTGTGGGGAAGAAACAATAATAGTGATAATGCCCCCACAACAGATCTTGCCCTTCCTGGCCTTGCTAATCTCGAGAAGCTTGTAAACAAGCCAATCGTCGGCATGGACAGGGATAGTCGGGGCTCTAAAGTTAACTCCATCATCATCACGAATAAAGGGGAAAGTCATGGCCCAGAGAATAAAAAGATCGGGGATAGTCACGGTGCCTGACTCACCCCGCGGGAAAAATGCAGAGGATATGATCCTATGGGCCAGACGAAATATGGGATGGATGATGGAGGCCTTGGCCTTACCCCGGGGATAGCGAGGGAGTATGGTGAGGCGGAACCAAAAGTTATCGACGTCAAATTTCAGGGGGTATCCGTAGTGTCGGATAGCGCCATTCCTAAGAATAGGGAAACCAAATATATCGTTGATGGTATCCAGGTTGGTGTGGATGGTTTGGTTACGCACCCGAAAAGTGACGGTTGACCCCGACTCACAAACGAGAGAGGAAAGGAATTCTAGGGTGAGTGACGGGTAGGATACCGCAGAGGCATTCAGGAAGGCCAACCAACCTAGGTTAGCAAAAAGAGTCTCGACCTCGGTGAAGAAACCGAGGTCGACGAGTGATTGGGTGTGGGCAAACTTGGTTGATAGATTCCCCCGAGCATCTAGTCTGTGGTAGAAGTCTTTCTGCTCTTGGTCCCTAAATATGTACCCATGCGGGCCAAACATGGGGTCCACAGGGGGGATAACAGGTGGGCGAGGGGCTAGTGTCAGCTCACGTGTGTGGGGAGGAGGACATGTTTGTTTACGTCTCTTTCCAGACGGTTCCTCCTCCCGCATGATACTCTTCCCCTTATCTCTATCCCGGGCCATGTGTGCATATGAGTGGTGCAAATGAGTGTAAAATACTATCGAAGTGCACACACACGAACAATCAAGCAAGTTAAATATTTAGGGTAAAAATTGAAATTCGAGAAGTGGAGCGGAGTTACCCAGCAGAGATTCGAGTTCTTCGCTTGTAGTTGACCCAATATCGTGCAATGGGAGAAGTGTGGAGCCGCGGCACTCTTCTTCAGCAAAAAATTCGAAAGTGGGGGTGGATGTTGTGGATTAGGGCTAGAAAAATGTGAAATAGGAGGGGGAGAGAGAGAAATAGATGGAGAGATGCAAGGGGGAGGTGGAGAGAGAGACTAATGGAGGAGTGGAGGAAGTGGGAGAGGATTTTTCGGCCGTTGGGAGAGTTTGGAAGGCGAAACAACGGCGAAGAGAGCGATCGGGCGAGGAGCTGTGAACGTGTGGGTCGGGGGGATATTTATAGGGTTTAAGTCGAACTGATCGGGTGAGATGTCACCGATCGGTTGACTTTAGGTCGAAATTTTAAGCTGAAAAAGCGCTACAGGTGAACCGATCGGGTGATAACTCACCCGATCGGTTGGCCGCTCCACACATTTTCCCGAAAGTTTAAGGTTTCTCACCCGGTCCCTCAACCGGTCTCACTTCCCGATCGGTTGACGAATTCTGAAATTTTCCTGAGAGTTTCCCCCAGGTCACCCGGTCTGCCAACCGGTCTCTTCTTTCCTCACCCGATCGGTTCATTTAGTGGCAGACACGGCCGTTAGCTGATACATCCCAACCGATCGGTTGAGTTATCAACCGATCGGTTGGGGCCTTGTTTTCTGCAAAAACCCACAAATTGCCTAAGTTCCACAACGGAAGTTCTTGTGGCTGGATTTATTTATTAAAAATAGATAAAATAAAGTTAGAAATAATTCTAAAAATTGGAGGCAAAGATTTAGAGCATGGGTTGCCTACCATGAAGCGCTTTTGTTTAACGTCGTTCGCTCGACGCCTCAAGCGATAGTCAATTAGGATCCGGAGGGTTCGAGGAAGAGTTGTCGGTCGTTGAGAATCCGAACGGAGAGAATTCTGGTTCTCCTACCGCATAATGTTTCAGACGTTGTCCGTTGACTTTAAACGGCTCATCCCTCCCCAGTATCTCAATAGCCCCATGCGGGAAAACCTTGGTGACACTGAATGGTCCCGACCACCTTGACTTGAGCTTTCCAGGAAAGAGCTTCAGCTTTGAGTTGAATAGGAGAACTAAGTCCCCTTCTTTGAATTCCCTATTCTAGATTCGCTTATCGTGCCACTGCTCCAGCTTCTCCTTGTAAATCTTGGCGTTTTCATAGGCATTGAGCCGGATCTCGTCGAGCTCATTGAGTTGTAACTGCCGGTGCCCACCTACCTCCTTGGCGTCGAAGTTTAGATTCTTGATTGCCCAAAATGCCTTATGCTCCAATTCCACAGGCAGATGGCAAGCCTTCCCATAGACAAGCCGGTAGGGGGTTGTGTCGATCGAAGTTTTAAATGCCGTCCTATATGCCCAAAGCGCGTCAGGAAGTTTTGATGACCAATCCTTCCTAGAGTTGGCCACCGTCTTTTCTAGTATGCTTTTAATCTCCCGGTTAGAGACTTCCGCCTGACTGCTGGTCTGCGGGTGGTAGGCACGTCCCACCCGGTGTTGTACCCCGTACTTTTTCAAGAGAGCCTCGAATTTCTTCTTTATAAAGTGGCTCCCTCCGTCACTGATCAGGACTCGAGGTACACCGAACCGCGGGAAGATGTTGTTTTTAAAGAACTTGGCCACCACTCTGGGATCATTGGTTGGACTGGCTATCGCTTCAACCCACTTCGTTACGTAGTCCACGGCCACCAAGATATATTGGTTCCCTGAAGAGGAAGGGAACGGTCCCATGAAGTCCACTCCCCATACATCGAAGATTTCTACCTCCAGGATGTAGTGTTGAGGCATCTCATTCCTTTTGGAGATATTCCCCGTCCTTTGGCATTTGTCGTAGGCCTGGACGTAAGCATGTGTGTCCTTGAAGAGGGTTGGCCAGTAAAAACCGCTCTGGAGAATTTTCGCAGTGGTTTTGTAGGTGCTCGCATGCCCTCCACATTGCTGACCGTGGCAGTGGAAAATAATGGAGGTCGCCTCAGTTTCAGGGATGCATCTTCGTATCACCCCATCATTGCAGGTTTTGTACAGATGGGGGTCATCCCAATAAAATTTGCGGACCTCATGGAAAAATTTCTTCTTCTGCTGGTAGCTCACATTGTGGGGAACGATGGCACAAGCCAGATAATTTGCGATGTCGGCGTACCAGGTGGTCCAGGAGGAAGAGACAGAGAAAAGATGCTCGTCAGGGAGCGAATCATCGATCGGCGTAGTATTTAAATCGAGGGTAGACATCCTGGACAGGTGATCGGCAACAACATTCTCTGCCCCCTTCTTGTCTCTGATTTCCAGGTCGAATTTTTGGAGGAGGAGAATCCATCTAATGAGCCGCGGCTTAGCTTCCTTCTTGCTCAATAGGTATTTAAGAGCCATGTGATCTGTGCACACGATCACCTTGGCACCAACGAGATATTGCCGGAACTTGTCCATGGCGTAGATGACCGCTAGCAATTCTTTTTCCGTGGTAGTATAATTTCTTTGGGCGGCGTCAAGGGTCGTGCTCGTATAATATATGACATGCAGATTTTTATCCTTCCTCTGCCCCAAGACGGCACCAACCGCATAATCACTAGCGTCACACATCAGCTCAAAGGGTAGATTCCAGTCTGGTGGCTGTATTATGGGCGCGGAAATCAAAGCTTGCTTCAGGGTGCAGAAGGCCTCCATACACTCCTCGCTGAAGACGAAAGGCACATCCTTCACGAGGAGTTGGGTCAGTGGCCTGGAAATCTTCGAGAAGTCTTTTATGAAGCGGCGATAAAATCCCGCATGTCCTAAAAAACCATGGACTCCTCGAAGATTGAGCGGTGGCGGAAGCTTTTCAATCACCTCAACTTTAGCCTTATCAACCTCGATTCCCCTCGAAGAGATGACGTGCCCCAGCACAACCCCTTCTTGGACCATGAAGTGGCACTTCTCCCAGTTTAGGACTAATCTCTTTTCTTGACATCTCTCCAGGACTTTAGTTAGATTACTGAGGCACGAGTTAAACTTAGTTCCATAGACGGAAAAGTCGTCCATGATAACCTCCATGATGTCCTGGGAGTAGTCGGAGAAGATAGCAGACATGAGTCTTTGGAATGTAGCAGGGGCGTTACAAAGTCCAAACGGCATTCTTCTATAGGCATATGTCCCGAATGGGCAAGTAAAAGTCGTCTTCTCCTGGTCATCGTTATGAATAGGGATCAGAAGAAATCCGGAGTACCCGTCCATGAACCAAAAATAGTTGTGCTTCGCCAGCCTCTCGAGCATCTGATCAATGAAGGGAAGAGGGTAATGATCCTTCCTGGTAGCCTTGTTCATCTTTCTATAGTCAATGCACATCCTGTACCCCGTGACGATCCTCGTTGGTATTAGCTCTTTCTTCTCGTTGAGAACCACCGTCATTCCTCCTTTCTTGGGTACGACGTGCACCGGGCTAACGCAGTGACTATCGGAGATAGGGTATATGATACCGACATGTAGAAGCCTAACAATCTCCTTTTTCACAACTTCCATCATTATGGGATTTAGCCTCCGATGTGGCTCAATCGAGGAGGCTTGCTCATCTTCAAGCAGAATTCTGTGTGAGCAGAGGCCTAAGCTAACTCCTTTTAAATATTCAATTGCATATCCAAAAACTCCTTTTAACCTTTTAAAACACTAAGAAGTTTGGTAATTTGGTCTTCAGGCAGTGAAGAGTTCACTATGACCGGCAGGGTCGAGCCCGTCCCCAAATATTCATACTTTAGCCCCGGGGGTAACTCTTTCATCTCGACTTCATGAGGCCCTGACGCATACTTCTCAAGCTGAGCATCCTCAAGGGAAAGGAGTTCTTCATGGATTTCTTGAAAGCCAGCATCCGGAACCTCACTCCCAGTCGCGGTTCCGTATGGCAAAGTCTCGCAAGGTATTGTGGGAATGACCGAGGAAGGCATTGGGTCTCTTTTAAGCTCATAATAATTATCCGGGAAGAAGGCTTCTAAGTGAAAACAGGTTTCAACAGTCGGTGGTTCCCCACAACTGTTTCTAGCTTCCTCATTGTCCAAAGATCCGGGACGCGCGATAGAGGTCTGCAAGGAATAGATCGGTTCCTGTCCAACGTAACCGACAGACTCAGCCTGATGGTTCTCCTGACAAAACTCCACGAACAATTCTTCCTCACTAAACTCGGAACTAGGAATGTCGATATACGCCACTTCATCATGAGGAAAGAGAGTTGTCGTGGCAAGGTGCTGCTTTATATCATGATACCTCCTCTGATTTTCCACAGCGGTAGCTAGAAGGGATAGTATATTCGAAGTATTTCGGGATTCTGCCAAGCTTCGTGTCAAACAGCGGATGTGGTGTGAGTGATCCCAGATGTCTCCCAAAACTGCATGCAACATCCTCGTCGTGGGGCAAAGAGCCTATAAGAAAGGAGAGAGAGAACTGCACAAATAGCAAACACGTCAAAATCACGGGTTGCATAAACGGGAAGTGAATGTAGCGACAGCAACACGGCGATTCAGTCAATCAGTTCTATATAAATACTATCTACAATATGTACAAGTGAAATTGAAAAGTGTAGAGCGCGAGAATTATCGCGAGGTAGGGATGAGAGCTAGACACTAGGGTTCATGAAATCCAAAAATAACAAGCACGTTGCCTCCCCGGTAACGGCGCCATAAAGCTTGACGCCCCCCGGATGTGCGTGCTAGATGTGTGCAATGATATGATCGGGGGCGTGAGATTTAAATATTTGTAACCGCAAGCGCACGGTGTTGTAGTGTGGCTTGGGGGTCAAACTCAGGGAGGCGTGGATGTGCTTGTGTCAAAGAGGATCAAAATCACCCCAGGGCGAGCTAGCCCGGATCGAATGATGGGTTGTCACGGTAAATGGAATGCAAGGTAAAGACAATACAGAGGAAAAACCCGGGAATTTGGTTTCCACCCTATCGAGCGACTCTCGTCGATACGGCCTACGGGTAGGATAGCGATCGGAATTAGGGTCTAATGGTGAGACGTTGCCTCTGAAAGTGGTACCGACGTCCCATGGGCCCGATATTCCGGTCGGTGCCCAGGATGATACGCCGGACTTCCCGGGTTCGATCAATGGGCACTCCCGTGTCCATTAACACTGATCGACTCCGGGAGCACTAAGCTCGCAACGATAACTCCCAACATATCATCCTATCTCTCCCGCGCGCTAGGATTCGACGTCTACGCTAAGGGCGTGAGCTATGGCTAGGGAGTCAACCGCCAACTTTATTCCCCCTTGGCCCAACGGTCAAAGGCGGTCTTTTTCCCGCCAATGACAATAAAACACCCCGCGTAACCGTTAGATTGCTAATCCCTATCGATTTCCTAGCCCTATGGACGCATCAGAAAGAGCCCACGAAGGGGTTTCCGCCAAAATCCCAGATTTGGGAACTACTCACACATATTTAGTAAAAAGCGATCTAAACAGAAATCGACCGTAAAAATCATGATCAGACAATAGAAATGCAATGGTAGTAAAGCAATTAAGATAATACTAAAGTTTGAAAAGATCTGAAAACTTACAAAAACTGGGAAATTACAGCCGTCACAAAATCAAGAAAACAACAAAAAATAACTAACTCCCGTTTCTGGAAAACCTAGGGTTCTATATATAGGAAAAGATATCACCCAATCGGTTGACAAGTCAACCGATCGGGTGACCTGCTTCAAACTTTGGCAGCGAGATGCGGGACTTCACCCGGCCAGCTTCACCCGGTCGGTTGACATATGAATGTGACCGGTTGGATCTTGGTGCCGTCGGGTGAGGAGGCCGATTGAGCTGACCGTGTCTTGGCTTTGGAGATTCAGCTACAGGTGAACCGATCGGGTGAAGGTCACCCGATCGGGTGGCAATTACAGTAGAAATCCAAAGACTTGGGTTTTTTGAACCGGCCTGTGAACCGATCGGTTGACTTCTCGTGAGCTCCAAGCTGCGCCCGGGTGGTGCACGCGTGCATCACCCGATTGGTTGAAGATGATCAACCGATCGGGTGAGGGGCTGAAATATGCTATCTTTGTCGTTTGACCCCCTGGATCACGCGTGACTCCTCCCGTTGCTCCGGGGACTTGCGATATCATCGTTTTATGCCCCCTATGCCAATAAACTCCTGCAAAATACAGAAAACACGGAAAAGTGAAAGAAAACGAGAAAACACGAGAAAACGAATATAAGACGGCGGTAAAATACGGAAAAACACGGAAGAAAACGTGCGCAAATATATGAAATATAAACACACGTCAGCATTGCAGTCCTGAGTATCTTAATATGCTGAAGGAGCATTGGGGCATCAGGGTGATGGGATGTCCGATGATACGGTTGGTTGCTAAACTCAAGAATCTAAAAAATGGGCTTAAATATCTTGGGGAGAGTTTTAGGAAAACTAATGATGTGTATAAACTTCATACTGATCTTGCTGCTATTCAGAATAACCCTAATCTGGGCTTTTGTGCTGAGCTCCAAAACAAAGAGCGTTTGTTAATTAATCAACTGGCTGAGGCTATCTACGTTGAGGAATCCAATCTTAGGCAGAAAAGTAGACAAGATTGGTTGAGACTTGGGGATCGTAACTCCCGCTTCTTTTACACTGCTATGAGGGCTAGGCAAAGCCACAACAACCTTGGGCATCTTATATTTTCTGATGGTTCTCGTAATAATTCTATTGATTTACTCAAAGTGGAAGCTCCTCAATATTACTCTATCTTGTATAATCAGAATGATTATTGGAGGGTCTTTCCCAATCTTACCACTAAGAGAGTACTCACTAGGGAGGCTGCTGATTAGGTTGAAAGGCCTGTGCTTGCTGAGGAAGTTAAAAATGCGGTCTTTCAGATTGGGGCTGATAAGGCCCCTAGGCCTGATGGTTTTAATGGTTTCTTTTATTAGAATTAGTGGGATATCATTGGTGAGGATGTTACCATTGCTATACTTAATTTTTTTCAGTCTGGGAAGATATTTCGGCAGATCAACCATACCTTCTTAACTCTCATACCCAAAAATGCTAATGCTTCTGGGCTTGGTGATGATAGACCCATATCCTGTTGTAATGTCATGTACAAGATTATCAGCAAGATCCTGTGCAATCGATTGAAAAGAGCTGTTATTGAGCTTATATCACCTAATCAAGCCGCCTTTCTTCAAGACCGGTTACTTGCTGATTGTGCCTTGCTTGCTCACAAACATATAAGGGATTTTAATAATCCTATGGGAGATCGCGCCTGTCTCAAAATAGACTTACGGAAAGCTTTCGATAGTGTTAATAGAGAATTCGTATATTTTATGTTGCATCAAATGGGATTCAATCACAGGTTTATCAGCTGGATATGTGAATGCATCTATACTCCGTTCATTTTAGTTATGATTAATGGATCCCCTTATGGAATGTTTCAATCTAATAGGGGGTTGAGGCAGGGCAATCCTCTGTCCCCTTATCTCTTTGTGATCGTTATGGAGGCTTTCTCCTTGCTTTTGGCTAAGGCCAATGCCATGCGTAACATTATGCCCATGAAAAGAGTGGGGGCGATCACCCATCTACTCTTTGCGGATGATTTGCTTGTTTTTTTCGTGCTAACGCTAAATCTTTTGAAGGTCTAAGTGACATTCTACTCACCTTTAAATCCTACTCTGGGCTTGAGGTTAATTGGAGCAAAAGTGCTGGAATTTTCAGTAAAGGCACCAAGGGGGCTGGCAGTCTTGCTGAGGTCTTGGGTATTCAAAGGGTGCAATCCATTTCTACATACTTAGGTCTCCCGCTCTCTACAAAGTATCCTAACGCCTCAATGTATGGTCGTTTGATTGATAGATGCAAAAGCAGATTGCAGGGGTGGTCCTCGTCTTTATTATCCATTGCAGGACGTATTGAGCTTGTTAAAACGGTTATCTATAGCATGGTTGGATTTTGGATGCAGGCCTTCCGTATCCCTATGACTGTTATTCGATCCCTTACATCTGCTTGTAGAAAATTCATTTGGGGGAAGAATCATCTTTGGGCTTGGGATGACATTCGTGCGCCCAAGCAGGAAGGGGGTGTGGGGATCAGAAGTCTCACTGAATTGAATAAAGCTTACGGTATTAAGTTGTCTTGGTACATGCTTACTCATAAGGGGATTTGGGCTTCCTATATGAGGAATCAGTATATGAGCAATACATGGTTGTTTCAGGCTAAGCCTCATCATATGCAATCTGGGACTTGGAAATTTATCTTGCATTGCCGCGAGTTCACTAAGAAGCTTACCAAACATAATGTCAGGAATGGATCTTATACTCTATTCTGGTATGATAATTGGCTGCCTTGTGGCCCGCTTAGCGATTCTTATGAGGTTCTTGCTGGGGAGGAGAGGAATATGGTTAGTGACTATTGGTCCATTGAGGGATGGGCGGACAATATTTCCCTGCTTCATGTTCGCCATATTATTGATGCTATTTCTTTGACTACGGGCGATGACTCTTGGGCATGGGTCTTGAAGTCTCCTACTCTTTGTGATGCATGGGCTGGATCTCGGGCTATAAAACCTCTCTTTCCCTATTACATAGTGGTCTGGTTTCAGGGGCATATCCCCAAGATGGCTATCACGTTATTACGAGCTTTCCATGGGAAACTTCTTACCCATGATAAGCTCGTGCAATGGGGAGTGCCTACTTCACCCTTTTGTGTTTTATGTGATGATAATGCTCATGAAAATATGGATCATATATTTTTAGAATGCAGTTATACTAACTACCTCCTTCGTAGGAGCTTTCTAAAAATGGGGGTCACTACTACTTTGCCATCTTCTATAGTAGGAATGGATGATCTGATACTATCTCCATTCAAGAAGGGAAACATAGGACGTTTGGCCAAGACTGTTCTTGCTATGATGATTTGGCACATTTGGAAAGAGAGAAACAGGAGAATCTTTGAAGGGGATAGTCAAATGAAGACTCTACTCTTTGATAGCATTGCTGATGATGTTAGAATTGCCTTGAGGCACGTGGACTGGGATCATGATGCTAATGGTGTTCTCCCTTCAAATTGGGGATTTTTAGATTAGCTCGGCCTTATCATGTATCTTTTTGTTTTTCTCTCTGGCTCTTTAGATAGCGGAAGGTGTTAAGTATTGGTGGGGGTGACGGCGCATGTGCCCTTGTCCCGCTGTACTAACATCCTTCTTCCATCCTAGAGTCCTGTATATTTTCCGTGAGATTCAATAAAGACGCAAAGCATATTCTCCAAAAAAATCAGCAGATACATAATTCATATCATTAATTTCTTGAAAGAAAAAGAACAAGTGCTAATTTTTATTTGAATATAATATCATTGTTTACATTATGATAGTTGTTGTCTTTGCCACCACCGAAAAAGCTGTCATCGGATTCTACCACCAATTGCATGAAGAGAATGATGGTTCATTGAGACACATCGGGGATGCACTTCAAGCCCCTAGGTCCCGAGCTTGACAGCCAGCTTCATCTCCGACTATATTCCTTCTTTAGCATTGCTTGTCCCTAGTCCATACAAAAAGAAAACATGAGCACACAGAAGATTAGTAAGCTAAGCAATGGTACAAAGCAATGCGAATACAGCTATAAACCGATATCATAACATAACCAGAACTAGACATATATGAAGATAAAATGGACTCTCACTGATATGGAGACAATTGAATCTACAACATTGAACTGATTATTTATGCATCAACAGAAATCTGATAATCACCAGAATCTTCCTTTGTGAAGCAGAGATGCGGTGTTATTCTAAATACATTTCCATAGAATACACCCTTATCGACTAGCACTCCCATTTCTATCAAATTGATATATAACACGACCATTATTTTCACTTAGGGCCAACATTTATTTTTCAATATGATTGAAGGTTGTCATACCAAAATTGCAAGCTCTAATTTATTTATTTTATGGGAGGGGGTTATACCTTTCATCTGATCCATAACATGCAAGATTTCAGCTTTAGCTAGAGTTTTCAATTGGCAGTCCGAGACCGATTCAACTCCCAACATCAGGCCTCTTCCCCTCACATCCCCAATGGCTATGGAAAGAACCAGTTAATAATTAGAGCAGTCAAGTTTAAAAGCATTGTTTCTCCTGCATGATTATGATTTTTATACAAAGGAAATATAGAAACCAAGATAAATAAAAATAAAAAACTGCACAAATATCTTTACATATTTTTATATTAAGAGCATATTAAGAATTTAATGTGCATAGGATTGAACAAGGTATCTAGTAACATCAAGCAATCAATATGATTTCTGTTCCATCACTAAATTGAAGACCATTGATCAAATGCTTAGGACATAAAAACACAGAGAAAATAGATTATTTATCATGGATCAGCTGGTAACGTAATTAAACTTACCATGAAATAGTGTTGCATAAACATAGATTCTGCGAGAATGAAAGCTTACTTTCGTGCTTCTCTTGGAGGGCCTCGAGGCGATGTTTCAATTAGGAACCCACGACAAATGCATTCTCTTGATGCCGTTCTTTCTCAAGTAATCTATCAACAACGAGTCCTCCAGCAGTGCAGGCGGGATTGCCACCAAATGTATTAAAATAGCTCATGCGTGTTAAGACCTCAACGATCTCTGGAGTTGTGATCACCACCCCGATTGGTATCCCATTTCCAATACCCTGCTGATATCTCACAAGAAACCAATCAACCTAAGATTAGATCTAAGTTTTGCAGTTATATACAGTCATGTTTTTAATATTTCTTAAGAAGAGAGATTGAGAGAGACCCACAATTAATTATATTGGTGAAACTACAGTTGAGTAGTTGAAAACATATTTAATCCAAAAGATTAAGCTAATGAATAGAGAACCATCTACTATTATTCTTAAGGATATTCGTTATAACAATTAAAAATGCATCTTTGCCATTATAACTATATCTGGCACCACATGTTCCCCTCAAATCGCCAGAAATGGCTCTCTGTGCGTGCAAATCCTGACTGAACTTCGTCGGCAACACAAAGCCCTCCAGCTTTCTTAATACTTTTATATACTGCAGTCTACCTGCATGGTGCTAATTCCACTATTCCTCCCACTACATATAAAATAAAACTAAAGATTAAAAAATAAATTGATATATTAAATTAAACAAGTATAAAACTCAAGCAACGGTTTTTTAAAATAAAGTATATGTAGGGGCAAACCTATATGGCTTCAGAAACGAAACCTGCAACTCGCCCAAAAGTTCCAAACTCGATAATTTCTTGGACAATTAATTATATTTTTCACCATATAAACCAAAAGCACCTCCATATGGATCTGGGTTTAATGCCTGGGCAGAATAAGATTTGAAAACATATATACTACCATAAAAAGTTAAGCAAACATATTACTAGAAAAAACCCAGTAATTTATTTGAAAGCACTTCTTCTGGTTCTAGGGGGTACAAAAATTTGTGGCATTCATTCATTGAATCAAATGCGCTTATATTTAAATGCGCAAAAATTTTTGGTTCTAGAAAATTTTTAGAGTCAATTAGATAGTAAGGACACTAAAATTACCTAAAAGCAATCACTTCAACGAATTCTGTATCAATCTGCAACAGAAATTAAGATAAAGTTAACATTTTATTGTTAAGAAAACACAAAGATTCATTTCAAGTGAGATAATCTTACATATATAAATTAAAAAAGAAGAGGAAGAAACAATGGTAGATGCTACTGATACTTACACCAGTTTCCTCCTTCACCTCTCTTACTGTTCCAGCAAAGATCTCCTCAGACTATAATTATAACAACTGATTATTTGAGAATGAAAATAAGATAGACGTGAACTAATATCTCAATGTAGCAAAACAAAGACTATAATTAAAACTTTTAGGACATCGACATAATTACAAAAAAATGTCAGTAAAATAAAAGAAGTCCAATGCCTCAATTGAAGCTTTCTCACCTTTTCAAAATTCTAATTTCTTTTAATTGTGTTATAGCTAATAGTGATCCCAATACAAATTGCAATTTTGTGCTTTTAAGTTAAAAGATGATAAAAAAGATTCAATCAAAGCAGCTAGCACTAAAAAATCAAATATTTATACAGAATATCACATACCTGCAGAAGAGAAGAGGATTTTGCCCCACGATCGTTGCATCAACGAATTAGGACAATCAAGAAAGCCAACATCTGGGAGTATCTAGCAGGGAGTATCTCTATGTCAATCTCTCGAATGGAGACCTCCCCTTTAATACTAAGTCAGCAGCATCGGAGAACACAGAGTTGTCAATGTCGATGAACCGCACCTCCATGTGCGTGTCTCGCCACTCACCGTAGACGATTAGGAGTAGCCAGATGATCGCTGAGAAGATGAGCATGCCACGGAGATCAAAAGGAGGCAATTGGGGGAGAAATTTAGAACCCTGGTTTTAATTCGAACGAGCGAAAGAAGTCACCTTTCGCTGGTGTTTCAGGGTGTTTTCTCACCGGATTGGTTGACTGGAGGACCGAAGGTCAATGCTATCACGTGTGGTGTACATGGCCTCCGGGAGATGGGCACATCTCGTTTGGCTTCAGTGAAGAGCGTGCAGGTCCGAATGTCGGCATGCCAAAGAGGATCCTCGGCAAGGCGATGGCCTCCGTAGGCGGTGGAGATGAGCAAGCTCGAGGTGAGCACGTTCGACTCTGTGCTGGTTGGGCACCGAAGGGTAGCCTTGGTGCGACTGAATCTTACTTGACATGGACAGATGAGAAATCTCGTTGGGGGGGTCGGACCTTGGTTTCGACCAAATCCCCTCTGATACCTGAGTTAGAACGTATTTGAAGGATGCTCGGTGGGATTGATAAGGCTTACGGGGAGGCCGATACACGAGTCCTCGGGCCGAGCTGTGGAGGAGAATTATAAGGTGGAAGACAAGGTCGTGTAAGAGGAATACCTCAGTGTTTTGGGTATCCAGGAAGTGTCCTTTTGCACCATGTTCCTTTAGTCTCTTTATAGGAGTCTTCCCCAGCGACGTCTCCTCGACGTCCCCTCATCTCGCCCCGGTCATCTGCCCTTTAATGGCACCTTCATAGGTCATGAAGGTGGACGTAATGAGGCCCCTTAATGGTGATTAAGGAACATCTTTAAGGGAAGTGGTTAACTCCTGATTGCGTGGGTCAGCGATTGCATCCGCTTCGGTTCGAGGACGGCCCAACTCTGATTCTTCGTGGGGGCCTCGTTCTCCACAGGCCCGGGGGTTTGTGATGCGGGCTTGGGCCATTCAGTCCTGGCCCATACTAGGATGATCGTATCAATTGCACCCATCGCTCAGGCCGTTTGGATTTTGACGGTTCGGTCCGAGGGATGTGATTCGTGTGGATTTGATAGTTGCATCAGTCGAGGTAATGGCATTGAATGAAGGTCATCGTAACACTATCCGGTTGGACTTCTCCCACACTTGGGAGAGAAACTCGAAGTGCCGCTGGTTACAAGATGTCGACATGCGTCCTTCTTTGAACGGCCTAGATTTCGAGATGGTTTCATATAAAATCGCCGCCCCTTCAGATTTTTTGTTTCTTTTTGCACTACCTAATCTAATCTTTGCTCAACCAACTATTAACTAATTCCTCTCCGTCTTTCCTCTTCCAATCCCTTTCAAGGTAATCTCCTTCTTCCTTTTTTGCTTACTTGATTTTTCCAATGGAGTCGTTGAGGATAGTAAATTCTGCTCCTGAGTCTGGTGACCCCCTGTTCCTGGGTCTGGTAACCCTCTCGCTCCTGGGTCCGGTAATCCTCCAACTCATCGGCCGGCCCTTAACAAAGAGAAAGATCTACTGTTTAAGGATCCGGCCCATCGGGATGATGCCCACGTGGCAGAGGAGTTTGATGTTCCTCCGGTGATCCTTGGATCATCATCCACCGTTCCTTATTCCATGACCGATGAGATTAAGGAGAAGTACCTCTGCCACGTGTATAACGTTCGGATTCCCTTCATCGACGAGAGGATTTTTTTTCCAGGGAGCCGTAAAGTCAGCGTGTATGTCGAGATGTTCCGTATGGGGCTCTGCTTCACTCTCTACCCTTTTGTTATCTCAGTGCTGGAGTTTTTGTTGATGGCCCCGTGTCAGTTGACCCCTTATTCGATCGTAGCATTGGTCGGATTCATTATGATCTGCCATGCGCATGGGCTGGAGCTGACCCTACCCATCTTCTTTAATTACTTCCAGGTTCGGTTGGTTAGCCAGGGGTCTTGGCAGCACATCTGCTCCCGGTGGGGAGGGAGTGTCTGTTGGGTCTGCCCCACTAGGTTGGTGACTGGAGCAGAGACTACGTGTTTGTGAACTTTCTGGGAGATGTTGTGATCCTGACCAATTGGGGAAGCTTGTATCGGTATGACTTGTCATTGTCCATCTTCGAGGACGACCAGGCTGAAGTCAGGCTTTTGTCGTCATTACCACTTGTGGAGAGGTTAGTCTGGTCCTTGCTGGACGACGTCCTCCTCAAGAATGTCATGTGATCCCTGGGTAGCTACTTTTTCCTTTTGCCCTTCTTCTTTGCTTACCCTAATCTTTCTTTCTTCTGCAGATATGGCGGGTCGAGAGTTCAGCCCGCGACGTGCGCGAACTTATTCGTCGGGGAGCCAATAGCGGGCATGGAAATCCTTCTGGCCACGCACCTCGGCACATGGTGGAGGAAGAGATATGCATGGCTGACATCGTGGTGGTGAGGCTGGAGCTGGCAGTCGTCACCATGCCACTGCCCCATGTTGTTTTCGATACCCCCGCGACGGGGAACTTGGCCGGCGATAACCACGGTTCTGCCTGTATTGAGGGGATCGCCGGGGGCACCGAGCAAGGCTCCCAAATCTTGGCTGGGAGCTACAGGGGAGAAAGAAAGCGCTCTCCATTGAAGTCTAGAGGGCCCGAAGAGAAGAAGAAGAAGAAGGCTGGGGAGAGCAAACCCTCGACGGTGCCTGATTCGCTGATCATCTCGGGGGCGACCCTCCCGTTGGTGGAGGTGACCGCCTCTGCCAGCCACGTCAAGCAGTCTTTGGTTGGTGCAGGGGGTGCACTGTCCATGTTTGAGGCTGGCCCAGAGGTCCCATCAAGAGGATCGATCTTCACCGATCCAGAAGTGGTGGTCCATCTGGCGCAGGGCTCCGTCCTCCCGAAGGACCGCTCATTTTTGGAGAGGGTCTGCTCTGATCGCTTAGCAAACTCCCTAGTGTCGCAGATCTAGCATGTTGGTCTTTCTCTTGCTTCCAACTCTGTTTTGCGATGGTCTTTGCTTTATCCCTTCTGTCATGCAGACTGCCACGATGGCTGTAGAGACACATCGCCTCTTGGAGCGGGTGGATGGTCTCGAGATGGCCTTGGCACAGGAGCGCCTGAGGGTTGAGGCGGTCAATAAGACAGTCGAAGAGGCCCGTTCGAAGGCTCGTCATTCACGGCATCAGGTTGATGAGCTCACATTCGAGGTGAGGAGCTTGAACGAGGCTCTGGCGGCCGTCGAGAGGTCCGCTCAGGAGGCGGACGAGACGTTCCGCTGGGAGAGGAACGAGCTTTGGGACGAGTTGGGTGCCCTGCGACAAGCAAACCCCACCCGACTCGTCGAGGAGGTGGAGAGGGGTTACGAGGAGGTCCCGGCATAGAGGATCGCAGAATCCCTCTGGGGTGTTCCAGGCCTATGAAGACATCCTGGCCTCGAGGATTGTGGTGGCCGTGCGGGACAGGTTTCTGAGGTTCGAGGAGCGGGTCCAGTAGACGCTTCCTTGTCCCCCGGCTGGCCCCGAGGAGCCCATTTGATTGGGGCAAGGTGATGCCCTTAGGGATGCATCTTCCTGGGCCCCAGCGTTGTAGGCAATGTACCCCCGTTTTGTCCCCTTCCTTTTAAAAAAAGAACTTTTTTGAATGCAAAAGATAACTCCTTTCCTTTGTATTTTTTACCTTTTTGTGCACTGCTGTACTTTTGTCAAGTGTTTTCTGAGATTGTGCCTCTGACTCTTTGTTGCCCCCTCCCGTTGTTCATGCCGAGGTGCCTTGCTGGTTTTGAGTAACGGGAGGCTTTCTTTTTATCGGCAGAGTCATCGTCCTATTGAGGTGATTGGCCCGCTGGGGGAATGGCACCCAGCCTTGTGAACAATCGTATTGATCGGCCAGCTGGGGGGTTGTCGCTAGCTTTAAGGGCGATCGGAGCGATCGGTCTGCAAGGGGAGTTGCCCCCAGCCATATGGTCGATTGGAGTGATCGGCCTACTGGGGGAATTGCCCCCAGCCTTCTGGACGATCGGAGCGATCGACCTGCTGGGGGAGTTTCCCCAGCCTTACAGGCGATCGGAGTGATTAGCTTGCTGGGGAGTTGTCCCTATCCTTATGGTCGATTGGAGCGATCGGCATGCAGGGGGAGTTGCCCACAGCCTTACAGGTGATCGGAGTGATCGGCCTGCTGGGGGAGTTTCCCCTAGCCTTATGGTCGATCGTGAGAGATCAGCCTACTGGGGGGAGTTGCCCCAGCTTTGCGGGCGATCTGAGTGATCGGCCTGCTGGGGGAGTTGCCCCCAGCCTTATGGGCGATCGTTGTGATCGGCCAGCTGGGGGAGTTACCCCCAGCCTTACGGGCGATCGGGGCTATCGGCCTACTGAGGGAGTTGCCCCAGCCTTAAGGTCGATCAGAGCGATCAGCCTGCTGGGGGAGTTGCCCACAGCCTTACGGGTGATCAGAGTGATCGACATGCTGTGAGAGTTGTCCCCAATCTTATGGACGATCGGAGCGACCGACCTCCTTGGGGAGTTACCCCCAGCCTTACAGACGATCGGAGTGATCGGCCCATTAGGGGAGTTGCCCCCAGCCTTACGGTCGATCGTTGGGATCGGCCTACTTGGGGAGTTGCCCCAGT
Organism: Scilla litardierei; assembly: GCA_030789695.1. Taxonomy (NCBI): domain Eukaryota; kingdom Viridiplantae; phylum Streptophyta; class Magnoliopsida; order Asparagales; family Asparagaceae; genus Scilla; species Scilla litardierei. Next base: position 31,714 of record JAULAV010009392.1, read on the forward strand.
CTTACGGATGATTGGAGAAATCAGACTGCTGGGGGAGTTGCCCCCATCCTTACGGGCGATCGGAGGGATCGGACTGCTGGGGGAGTTGCCCCAAACTTACGGGCGAACGGAGTGATCGGACCGCTAGGGGAGTTACCCCAGCCTTATGGTTGATCGTGAGAGATTGGCCTGCTGGAGGAGTTGCTCCCAGCTTTACGGTCGATCGGAGTGATTGGACCGCTGGGAGAGTTGCCCTCAGCCTTATGGTTGATCGGAGTGATCGGCCTACTGGAAGAATTGCTCCCAGCCTTATGAGCGATCATTGTGATCGGCCTGCTGGGGGAGTTGCCACCAGCTTTACGGGCGATTGGGGCTATCGGCCTGCTGGGGGAGTTGCCCCAGCCTTAAGGTCGATCAGAGTGATCGACCTGCTGGGGGAGTTACCCCCAGCCTTAGGGGTGATCGGAGTGATCGGCCCACTGTGGGAGTTGTCCCCATTCTTACAGATGATCGGAGCAACCGACCTGTTAGGGGAGTTGCCCCAGCCTTACGGATGATCAGAGTGATCAGACCGTTGGGGGAGTTGCCCCCAGCTTTACGGTCGATCGTTGTGATCGACCTGCTTGGGGAGTTGCCCCCAGTCTTACGAATGATCGAAGCAATCGGCCTGCTGGGGAAGTTGCCCTAGCCTTACGGACAATCAGAGCGATCGGCCTATTGGGGGAGTTTCTCCCAGCCTTACAGACGATCGAAGCGATCGGCCTGCTGGGGGAGTTGCCCCCATCCTTACAGGCAATCGGAGCGATCAGGTTGCTTGGGGAGTTTCCCCAGCCTTATGGTCGATCGTGAGGTCCGGTGTGGCAGAGCGAGAAGAAACATGGTTGCTTCAGTGTGAACTTGCATTTCTTTCTCTGAACCGGGAATACATTTGAAAGGGAAAATGCAGGGAAGATAATGGCGAGCTAGTCTTGCCTGGGGGAGGAGCTGCGGCTGATTGTCCCGCCTTCTCACTCGATAATGCGCAAAGCGGTCTGGATGACGTTCACCTTTTTTCCTTTGTCCATCTATTTGTGTCCCCTCTCTGGGGTTGTCTTTGAGGCATCGACAAAGTTCTTCTGGTGCCTACGACTAATCAACTGGTCTATGTCTTTCTTCAGGTGCCAGTATTCATCGGTGTCGTGGCCATTGTCTTTGTGGTACCTAAAGTATTTTTCCTCGTCCCTTCTACTACCCTTCATCTTCGGGGCAGCTTGTCAATGTGGCCATCTTTCTGAGCCTATGTTAGGACGGTGTCCTGAGTAACGTTCAGCTTGGGGGTCGTGCTTCCTCCTTGCGCTGCTTTCCCCTTGCCTTCTTCTCCCGCTTATGGTCTTCCGGCTCGCGGTGCTCGCTTTCGTCCCATTTGGAGCCCCGCTTGGCTTTTGTGGGGAGACCTCCTTCCTCCGCTGCTAACGCCTCTTCCGTCAGCATGTAAAGCTTCACCCGGGCTATTACATCAGTGAGGTCCTTCGTGGGTTTGTTGTGCAGTGACTTCTTTAGGCTCCTGTGTCGAAGCCCTTTCTTCAAGGTCGTTTTCCCGACCATCTCAGGGCAGCTCACCACATTCAGCCTCTCGGCATTGAAGCGTCACATGTAGATCCTGAGAGATTCGCCCGGCCTCTGTATCATATTGAACAGAAGCTCCGAGTCCGGCTTTATTTTTCGGCCATCCATAAATTGCTTACAGAATTTCTGGGCAAGGTCCTGGAAGTTGCTGATGGAGCAGTTGGGGAGGTTGTGGTACCAATTCCTGGCGGACTTTCGGAGGGTGGAGTAGAAGCCACGACAGAGCAGTGCGTTCGACTCTGGGCTGGTTGGGCATTGAAGGGTAGCCTCGGCGCGGCTGGATTTTACTTGACCTAGACAGATGAGAAAGCTCGTCAGGGGGTTGGACCTTGGTTTCGACCAAATTCCATCCGATGCCTAAGTCAGAATGGATCTGAAGGATGCTCGGTGTGATCGGTATGGCTCACGAGGCGATCATTACACGAGTCCTCGGGCCGAGCTGTGAAGTAGAATTATAAGGTGTAAGACAAGGTCGTGTAAGAGGAATACCTCGATTCACTTTATAGGAGTCTTCCCCAGCAACGTCTCCTCAACGTCCCCCCATCTCGCCCCGGTCATCTGCCCTTTAATGGTGCTCTTCATAGGTCATGAAGGTGGTCGTAATGAGGCCCCTCAATGGTGATTAAGGGGGCACGCTTTAAGGGGAGCAGTTAACTCTTGCTGGCGTGGGTCAGCGATTGTGTCCGCGTCGGTTCGAGGCCGACCTAACTTTGATTCTTCGTGGGGGCCCCGTTCTCCCCAGGCCCGGGGGTTTGCGACACGGGCTTGGGCCGTTCGGTCCTGGCCCATACTGGGAGGGCCGTATCAGCTGGAGTTTTGATTAGATCTCACTCCTGATGGAGATTTCAAAGACGAATGGCAAGTTTGTAGAAAATCCCTCCACGTTCCTATAATTGCTGAAGTAAACTAGTATAGTTGCATATTAGATCCCATTGATTTCCATCTCTCTTCTCTTTACCTCAACAAAGATGGTGTCCCCCCCAAATTGCTTCCAAATTGTCGGGTATGGTTACCGATCAATTTCTGCGCTGGCTTTGCATCCGATCCCTCAAAATTCTCCACCGTCAAGTCCTGTGCTTCCTCATCCTCCACATCCTTCAGTGAAAACTCTAGCCGACCACCACTATCGTTATGTTTTTATTTAATTTTTATGGGTTTTGGTTTCCTCCTCCGGTTTTCTGAAGTAACTGAGAGACACGTGGGAAGGGCCCATGCATATATGGTGTATTTACAAGTTTGACATTACTCATACATACCGTTTATTTACAAGTTTGCACGTCTCTTTGATTGGCACGCAGCTCTCGTCGATGCCGCTTGAATTCGAGCATAAGCAGGCTGTGCTGTTGGTCAAGCTCCAATCATTCCTGTAAATCCCCTTTAGAATCTGTAAACTTCTTGCACCACCCATCTCCGGCCTTCCATGTGAGCACAAACCCTTTTCTCAAGGCATTGGAGGAAAGCGATCTTTTTTAGAGTCAAAAGATCACGGGGGACTTGAGGCGTCGGATGAGAGAGATCTAGGGGACTCGATGCATCGAAGGAGAGCGGCGTCAGAGGAGACTCGAGGCATCGGAGGAGAGCGACGTCGGAGGGGACTGGAGGAGTCAGAGGAGATCGGCATCAATAGAGAGCGGTGTCTGAGGGGACTCGATGGTTCGGAGGAGATCGGCATCAGAGGAGATCGATCAATGGGACTCGAGGCGTCGGATGAGAGCGGCATCGGAGGGACTCAAGGCGTTTAGGGTTGAGAGTGAAAAGATAATAGGGTAGAAATATTGGGGAGGAATAGAAGGGTTAAAAGAGAACAGTGAATTTAGGGTCTTTTCTGCGAGAAGAGTTGCCCGTTTTTTCCATAAATTATTCTCAGCTCCTCCACAAAAAACGTGGTTAATCCTCCACAAAAAACGGGGTTAATTCTTTTAGAATTGATTTTTATTTAGCTTACTTAAAATTCAGGAAGAGGCATCGCTATTCCTCCAAAACATGAGCATTCCTATCACTAATTCCAAAACCTCGTCAATTTGCTGTTGCTACTTAGAATTTATTTAATTATTTATACATTTAATAGATAATAAGGTTTCAAATAGAATTTAATAACATCAAAATACTTATTTCTAGTATGATAAAAAATTTAGTATTTTTTATTTAAATAATTATGATATACAAACCATTTCTATTAAAACAAAACCGTTTAACAGCGCTTTGTAAAAAGAACCGCTATCTAAGAAGCGTTGTCTATTACCTAACCTTTAATAGTGCTTGCAGAAAGAAGCGATGTCTATTATCTGACCATTAACAGCACATGCAGAAAGAAGTGATGTCTGTTATTTGTGCCTCTAATAAACATCGCTTGCAGAAAGAAGCGATTTCTATTATCTGACCTTTAACAACGATTGCAGAAAGAAGCGATGTCTATTATCTGACCTTTAATAACGCTTACAGAAAAAAGCGATGTCTATTATCCATGCCTCTAATAAACTTGCAGAAAGAAGCATTGTCTATTATCCGGCCTTTAACAATGCTTGCAGAAAGAAGTGATGTCTATTATATATGCCTCTAATAAACGTCGCTTATAATTGGCAAGCACTGTTTAACATGTGCTATTAAATGTCTTTTTTGTAGTAATGATTTAATATAAAGATTCATGAAAATTTAGAAAATAACTTAGAGCTCAGAAAAATCCCTAAAAATGTCCGTTGTAACCGAGAGATCGACATCTTCAGCGAAAAAATAAGAGACGACAAAATTAGGCCAAAAAATCATATCATTTAATAAAAACATCCATAATTTCTCGAAAATGTATAAAATTATCCTCGTGCTAGAAAAATTGGCAAAAATGTCCGTTGGACCTAGGAGATCGCCATTTTCAACTGAAAAATAAGAGAAGACAAAAATTAGGTTATAAAATCAAATCATTAATATAAAGATTCAAATCTTACAGAAAATTTAGAAAATAGCCTGGAGCTCAGAAAAATCTGCACAAATGTCCGTTGGAACTGGGAGATCGCCATTGTCAACTGAAAAATAAGAGAAGAAAAATAAGGCCAAAAATCATATTATTTAAGAAAAAGATCCCTAATGTACAGAAAATGTAGAAAAATAGTTCCAAGCTTAGAAAATCCGCAAAATTTTTTTGGAACTGGGAGATCGCCGTCTTCAACTTAAAAATAAGAGAAGACAAAATTAGACGAAAAAATCAAAACATTTAATAAAAAGATGCATATCTTAAATAAAATGTAGAAAATAGCTCCAAGAACAGAAAAATCTGTAGAAATGTCCGTTGGAATAGGAAGATCGCCATCTTCAACTGAAAACTAAGGGAAGAAAAAATTAGGACAAAATTATATCATTTAATAAAAAGATTCATATGTTCCAAAAATGCAAAAAAAAAAGCTCCGAGCTCAGAAAAATCCGCAAAAATGTCCATTTGAATCGAGAACTGGCCATCATCAACTAAAAAAGAAGAAGATAAAATTAGGCTGTAAAACATATCATTTAATAAAAAGGTCCATATCTTACAGAAAATGTAGAAAATAGCCTGGAGCTCAGAAATATCCGCTCAAATGTCTGTTGGAACCGGAAGATCGCCATCTTTAATTGAAAGAAATAGAAGACAAAATTAGGCCAAATAATCATATTATCTAATAAAAAGGGTCCATATATTCCAAGAAATATAGAAAAATTACCCCACCCTAAGAAAAATCAGCAAAAATGTCCTTTGGAATCGGTAGATCGTCATCTTCAACTGGAAAAAAAATAAGAGAAGAGAAACGTAGGCTATAAAAATCATATCGTTAAATAAAAAGATACATATCTTCCATAATCGCACCGAACTTAGAAAAATAAGCAAAAATGTCCGTTGGAACATGGAGATCGATAGCATCAACTGAGAAATAAGAGAAGACAAAATTAGGTCAAAAATCATATCATTTAATAAGAAGATCAATATCTTCCAGAAAATTTATAAAATATCCCCGAGGTCAGATAAATCCGCAAAAATTTCTGTTGGAACAGGCAGATCACCATCTTCAACTAAAAAAATAAGAGAAGACAAAATTAGGTCAAAAAAATCATATCATTTAATAAAAAATACATTACTTTCCAAAAATGTAGAAAAATAGCCCCGTGCTCAGAAAATCAGCAAAAATGTCCGTTTGAACCGGAAGATCGCCATTTTCAACTGAAAAATAAGAGAAGACAAAATTAGGCTATAAAAATCATATCATTTAATAAAAAGATCCATATCTACCATAAAATGTAGAAAAATAACACCAAGCTCAAAAAAATCCGCAAAGTGTCCATTGGAACTGGGAGATCGCCATCTTCAATTGAAAAAAAGAGAAGACAAACTTAGGCCAAAATCATATAATATATTAAAAGATCCATATCTTTCAGAAAATTTAGAAAATTGCACCAAAGTCAAAATAATCCTCAAAAATGTCTGTTAGAACTGGTAGATCGCCATCTTCAACTTAAAAATAAGAGAAAGCAAAATTAGACATTTAATATACATTTAGTCTTAAAAATCATATCATTTAATATAAAAATTCATATCTTACCGAAAAATTAGAAAATTACCTTGAGCTAAGAAAAATCCCTAAAAATGTCCGTTGGAATCAGGAGATCGCCATCTTCAATGGAAAAAAAATAAGAAAAGACAAAATTAGGCCAAAAAATCATATCATTAAATAAAAAGATTCAAACCTTCCCGAAAATGAATAAAAATAGCCCCGAGTTCTTAAAAATCTGCAAAAATGTCCATCAGACACGTGAGATTGCCATCTTCAATTGAAAAATAACAGAAGATAAAATTAGGCTATAAAAATCATATCAATTAATATAAAAATCCATATCTTACAGAAAATGTAAATAATAGCCCACAGCTCAGAAAATCCGTACAAATGTCAGCTGGAACCGAGAGATCGTCATCTTCTACCAAAAAAGAGAAGACAAAATGAGGCCAAAAATCATATTATTTAATAAAAAGATCCATATCTTCCAGAAAATGTTGAAAAATGCCACAATCTAAGAAAAATCTGCAAAAATTTCCGTTGGAATCGATAGATTGCAATCTCTAACTGAAAAAATAAGAGAAAAAAAATGTAGGATATAAAAATTATATCATTTAATAAAAAGATACACATCTTCCATAAAATATAGAAAGTAGAGCCGAGCTCAGAAAAATCTACAAAAATGTCCGTTAGAATCGTAAGATTGCCATCTTCAACTAAAAAAATAAGAGAAGACAAAATTAGGCCAAAAATCATAACATTTAATAAGAAGATCAATATCTTCCAGAAAAATTAGAAAATATCACTGAAGTCAGAATAATCTGCAAAAATGTCCGTTGGAACCGGAAGATCGCCATTATCAACTTAAAAATAAACGAAGGTAAAGTTAGGCCAAAAAATCATATCATTTAATATAATGATTCATATCATACAGAAAATGTAGAAAAATAGTGTCGAGCTCAGAAAAATCCGCAAAAATGTCCGTTGGAACCGAGAGATTGTCATATTCGACCGAAAAATAAGAGAAGACAACTTAGGATACAAAAATCATATCATTTAATAAAAAGATACATATCTTCAATAAACTATAGATTAGTTCCGAGCTTAGAAAAATCCGCAACATTGGCCATTGGAACCGGGAGATCGCCATTTTCAACTGAAAAATCAGAGAAGACAAGTTATGCTATAAAAATCAAATCATTTAATATAAAAATTCATATCTTACAAAAAATTTAGAAAATAGCCCAGAGCTCAAAAAAAATCCATAAAAAATCAATTGGAACAGGACGATCGCCATCTTCAACGAAAAAAATAATAGAAGACAAAACTAGGCCTAAAAATCATTTTATTTATTAAAAAGATCAATAATTACTGAAAATGTAGAAAAATAGCCACGAGCCCAAAACGATCCGTAAAAATATCCGTTGGAATCGGGAAATCTCCATCTTCAACTAAAAAATAAAAGATGACAAAATTAGGCTATAAAAATCATATCATCTAATATAAAAATCAATATCTTACAAAATAATTTAGAAAATAGCACGTAGCTCTGAAAAATCTGAACAAATGTCTGTTGGAAATGGTAGATCTCCATCTTCAAATCTTCAGCTGAAAAAAATAAAAGAAGACAAACATAAGATAAAAAATCATATCATTTAAAAAAATATTCATACGAAGCATAAAATGTAGAGAATATCACCAAGCTCATACAAATCTGCAAACATGTCCGTTGGAATCGAGAGATCGCAATGTTCCACTAAAAATAAGAGAAGACAAAATTAGGCTAAAAATTATATCATTTAACAAAATAGATCCATACCTTCAAGAAAATTAAGAAAATAGACCCGAGGTCAGAATAATCCGTAAAAATGTTTGTTGGAACTAGGAGATCAGTATTTTCAACAGAAAAAATAAGAGAAGACAAAATTATGTCAAAATCATATCATTTAATAAAAAGATCCATAACTTCCCGAAAATGTAGAAAAATAGTCCCGAGCTTAGAAAAATCCGCAAAAATGTCTGTTGGAAGCGGAAGATCGCCATCTTCAATTGAAAAAAATAAGAGAAGACAAAATTAGGCTACAAAAATCATATCATTTAATAAATAGAGCCATATCTTCAATTAAATGTAGAAAATAGCCCCAAGCTCATAAAAATCCGCAAAAATGTCTGTTGGAATCGGGAGATCGCCATCTTCTACTAAAAAATAAGAGGAGACAATTAGGCTAAAAATCATATCATTTAATATAAAGATTCATATCTTACAGAAAATATAGAAAACAACCTGGATCTCAGAACAATCTGCAAAAAATGTCTATTGAACCCGTGAGATCGCCATCTTCTTCTGAAAAATATGAGAAGACAAAATTAGGCCAAAAATTATATTATTTAATAAAAATATCCATAGGTTTTAGAAAATGTAGAAAATAGCCTCTAGGTAAAAAAATTCTGCAAAAATCTCAAACCGAGAGAACGCCATCTTCAACAGAAATATAAGAAAAGACAAAATTATACCAAAAAAATCATATCATTTAATGAAAAGATTCATTTTTTCCAGAAAATATGGAAAAATAGCCACAAGTTAAGAAAAATCAACTAACGTTGAAATCGGTAGATCGCCATCTTTAACAGAAAAAAAATAAGAGAATACAAACATAGGATAAAAAAATCATATCATTTAAGAAAATTCATATCTTCCATAAAATGTAGAAAATATCATTGAGCTCATAAAAATTTGCAAAAATTCGTTGGAATCGAGAGATCAGCATCTTCAACTCAAAAATAAGAGAAGACAAAATTAGGCCAAAATCATATCATTTGACAAATAGATCCATATCTTCTAGAAAATTTATAAAATAGACCGAGGTCATAATAATCTGCAAAAATAAGAGAAGACAACTTTAGGCCAAAAAATCATATCATTTAATAAAATGATCCATATATCCATAAAATAAAGAAAAATAGCCCCAAGCTAACAAAAATCAGCAAAAATGTCCGTTGGAACCGGTAGATCGCAGTATTCAACTTAAAAATAAGGGAAGAAAACATAGGATATAAAAATCAGATCATTTAAAAAAATCCATATCTTCCATAAAATGTAGATAATAGCATCGAGCTTCGAAAAATCTGCAAAAATTTCTATTGGAACCAGGAGATCGCCATTTTCAATTGAAAAATAAGAGAAGAAAAAATTAGGCCAAAAAATCATATCATTTAACAAAAAATATCCATATCTTCAAGAAAATTTAGAAAATAGTCCCGAGGTCAGAATAATCTGCAAAAATGTTCTATGAACTGGGAGATCGCTATCTTCAACTGAAAATAAGATAAGACAAATTTAGGCCAAAAATCTTATCATTTAATAAAAAGATCCATAACTTCTCGAAAATGTAGAAAAATAGTTCGGAGCTTATAAAAATCGGTAAAAATTTCCGTTGGAACCGAGAGATCGACATGTTCAACTGAAAAATAAGAGAAGACAAAATTAGGCTTAAAATCATACCATTTAATAAAAAGATCTATATATTCACTAAAGAAAAGAAAATAGCCATGTGCACAGAAAATTCCCAAAAATGTTCGTTGCAAAAACAGGGAGATCGCCATCTTCAAGTAAAAAAATTAAAGAAGAGAAAATTAGGCAAAAATGATATTATTTAATAAAATTATACATATCTTCCAGAAAATGTAGGAAAAAGCCACGACTCAGAAAAATCTGCAAAAATGTCCGTTGGAACAAAGAGATCGCTATCTTCAACTGAAAAAAAGAGAACAAAATTAGGCAAAAAATCATATCATTTAATAAAAAGATCCATATCTTCCGGGAAATACAAAAAATAGCTCTGAGCAAAGTAAACTCCAAAAAATATCTGTTTGAAAAGGGAGATCACCATCTTCAATTGAAAAATAAGAGAAGACAAAATTAAGCCACAAAAATCATATTTTTTAATTTAAAGATACATATCTTACAGAAAATTTAGAAAATAATCAGGAGCTCATAAAAACTGGATAAATGTAAGAAAATATCCTCTATGTCAAACAAATCTGCAAAGATATCCAAGTAAAATCCAAAAAAATATATGTTTGAACAGGGAGATCACCATCTTCAACTAAAGAATAAGTGAAGACAAAGTTAGGCTATAAAATCATATATTTTAATTTAAAGATACATATCTTATAGAAAATTTCGAAAATAGCTAGGAGCTCATAAAAACTGCATAAATGTAGAAAATAGCCTCTATGATAAAAATATCTGCAAAAATATCTGCAAAATATCCATTGGAACTAGGAGAATGCCATCTTCAACTGAAAAATAAGAGAAGATAAAACTAGGCCAAAAATCATATCATTTATTAAAATGATCCATATCTTCCATAAAATGTAGAAAAATAGCCCCAGGCTAGGAAAAATCAGTAAACATGTCCGTTGGACCTGATATATCGCCATATTGAACTGAAAAAATATGAGAAGACAAACGTAGGATATAAAAATAGTATCATTTAATAAAAAGATCCATATTTTACATAAAATTAGAAAAGAGTAACGAGCTGCGAAAAATATGCAAAAATGTCCGTTGGAACTGGAGATTGACATCTTCAACTGAAAAATAAGTGCAGACAAAATTAGGCTAAAACATATCATTTAATAAAAAGATGCATATCTTCCAGAAAGTTTAGAAAATAGCCCCGAGTCAGAATAATATGCAAAAATGTCTGTGGGAATCGGCAGATCGCCATCTTCAACTGAAAAATAAAAGAAGACAAAATTAGGTCAAAATCATATCATTTAATAAAAAATGCATGTCGTTCAGAAAATTAGAAAATAGCCCTAATCTGCAAAAATGACCATTGGAACCAGGAGATCGCCATATTCAACAGAAAATAAGAGAAGAAACAATTAGGCCAAAAAATCTTATCATTTAATAAAAGATCCATAATTTCTCGAAAATGTTGAAAAATAGTACCGAGCTAAAAAATCCGCAAAAATGTCCATTGGAACCATGAGATCGCTATATTAAACCGAAAAATAAGAGAAGACAAATTAGGCTAAAAACATGTCATTTAATAAAAGATCCATATCTTCAATAAAATGTAGAAAATAACTTCGAGCAGAGAAAATTCAGCAAAAAATCTTTGTTGCAATCGCCATCTTCAACTGAAAAATAAGAGATGGAAAAATTATGCCAAAATGATATCATTTAATAAAAGATACATATCTTTCAGAAAAGGCAGAAAATAGCCCCAACCTCAGAAAAATTGTTTAAAATGTCTGTTATAACAAAGAGATCGCTTATTCTACTGAAAAATAAGAGAAGACAAAATTATGCCAAAAATTGTATCATATACTAAAAAAATCCATATCTTCCAAAAATACAGAAAATAGCTCCGAGCTAAGTAAAATCGGTAAAAATTTCCATTTGAACCGGGAGATCGGCATCTTAAACTTAAAAAATAAGAGAAGACAAAATTAGGCTATAAAATCATATCATTTAATACACATATACATTTCTCATAGAAAATGTTGAAAATAGCCTGTAGCTCAGAAAAATCCGCAAAAATATCTGTTGGAACTGGGATATCACCATCTTCATCTGAAAAATAAGAAAAGGCAAAATTAGGCCATAAATTGAATTGTTATGAATGAGACCTTTGGTGTGAAATGCTTTTGGTATCCACCATCTTGTAACGTTTAAATTATATTAATATAAGATCTATGACCTTCACCATAAACTATGATTTTCTCAACTCTTAACACGTTATCAGCTCGAGTTATGCTCGTAGAGAAAAAATGATGCAACAAAGCTTTGACGAATTTTTTCACAACGGCTTGAGAGAGGTGGATGCGTAGATCGTGACGAAAAGCTTCGTAGGACGACGGATCTAGTGGTATTTCTAGATTTGTGCAACACACTCCAATCAAGAGATTTTGTAACGATTTTGGCAGACTAAGAACGATTCGTCAAATCTACCGTAGGCATCTCAACCGTCGCTAGATTTGGAGGATAGATCTAGAGGTAATAAATCAAAACTTGATCTAAACCTATTTTTCCTCAAGAATATGTTTAGATCTGCAATTTTACGGATCAAAAATCGATGTTTTTACGATAAAAATCAAATTTTTATGGCAAAAGACATTGATTACAAAGATAAAAATTGGTAATAAAAATCGAATTTTTCTTTGAAAGAGGAAATTCATGTG
>JAULAV010009394.1:0-68539 GCA_030789695.1 Scilla litardierei
ACCGAGCTCAGAAAAATCCACAAAAATGTCCCTTGGAACCGGGAGATCGACATCTTCAACAGAAAAATAAGAGAAGACTAAATTAGGTTATAAAAATCCTATCATTTAATAAAGATTCATATTATACAAAAATTTAGAAAATAGGCCGGAGCTCAGGAAAATCCGCACTAATGTTCATTTGAACCGGGAGATCGCCATCTTCAAATTAAAAAAAAGAGAAGACAAAATTAGGCCAAAAAGTCATTTCCTTTCATAAAAAGATACATATCTTCTACAAAATGTAGAAAAATAGTCTCAAGCTAAGAAAAATCTTCGAAAATGTCCGTTGAAACCCGGAGATAGCCATCCTCAACTGAAAAAATAAGAGAATACAAAGGTAGGAAATAAAAATCATATTACTTAATAAAAAGTTCTATATCTTCCATAAAATGTAGAAAATAGCACCGAGCTCAAAACAAATATGCAAAAATATTCGTTGGAACCGGAAGATAGCCATCTTCAACTAAAAAAATATGAGAAGAGAACATTAGGCTATGAAAATCATATCATTTAATAAAAAGATACATAACTTTCCCAAAATGTAGAAAGTTGACCGGAGCTCAGAAAAATACGCAAAAATGTTCGTTGAAACCGATAGATTGCAATCAACAACTGAAAAAATAAGAGAAAAAATTAGGTCAAAAATCATATCATTTATTGAAAAAGATCCATAACTTCTCGAAAATGTAGAAAAATAGCCATGAGCTCAGAAAAATCGACAAAATTGTCTGTTGGAACTGAGAGATCGCCATCTTCAACTGAAAAATAAGAGAAGACAAAATTAGGTTATAAAAAATCATAGCATTTAATATAAAGATTCATATCATACAGAAAATGTAGAAAATAGCTCAGAGCTTAGAAAAATCCAAAAAATAACCGTTGGAACTGGGAGATCGCCATCTTCAACTGAAAATTAAAAGAAGACAAAATTAGGCCAAAAATCATATCATTTAACAAAAAGATACTTACATGCCATAAAAAGTAGAAAATAGCGCCGAGCTCAAAAAAATCCGCTCAAATGTCCGGTTGAATCGGGAGATCGCAATATTCAATGGAAAAAAAGAGAAGACAAAATTAGGCCAAAAAATCATATCATTTATAAAATGATTTATATCTTCCAGAAAATGTTGAAAAAAAGACAAACGCTAAGAATAATCCCCAAAATTAGGCTACAAAAATATGAGAAATATGAGAACCGGGAGGTCGCCATATTCAACTGAAAAATATAAGAAGACAATATTAGGCTACAAAAATCTTGTCATTTAATGCAGAGATCCATATCTCTAATAAAATGTAGAAAATATCATGTAGCTCAGAAAAATCCGTAAAAAATGTTTGTTGGAACGGGAAAATTGCCATTTTCAACTGAAAAATAAGAGAAGAAAAAAATTTGGATATAAAAATCATATCATTTAATATAAATATTCTTATCTTCCAAAAAGTGTAGAAAATAGCTCCGTGCTCAGAAAATACGCAAAAATGTCTGTTGTAGTTGGGAGATCGCCATCTTGAACTGAAAAATAAGAGAAGACAAAATGAGGCCAAAATATCATATTATTTAATAACATAATACATATCTTCAAAAAATGTGGAAAATAGCCAGGAGCTCAGAAATACTGGAAAAATGTTCGTTGGTACTGGGAGATCGCCATCTTCAAATGTAATATAAGATAAGACAAAATTAGGCTAAAAATCATATCATATAATAAAAAGATCTCTATCTTCAATTGAAAAATAAGAGAAGACAGAACCCGGTTCCAACATACATTTTTGGCTTAATTTTGTCTCTCCGATATCATTTAATAAAAGGATCCATATCTTTAGAATAGCTCGGTGCTCAGAAATATCCTCGCCAACTTCAACTGGAAAAATAAGAGAAGACAAAATTTGGCCAAAAAGTCATATCATTTAATAAAACGATCCATATCTTCCAGAAAATGTGGAAAATAGCTTGAAGCTCAGAAAAATATGCAAAAATGTCCTTTGGGACCGAGAGAATGTTATATTCAACTAAAATATAAGAGAAGACAAAATAAGGCCAAAAAGCATATCATTCAATATAAAGATTTCCATCTTCAATTGGAAAATAAGAGAAGACAAACTTAGGTTATAAAAATTATATCATTTAATAAAAATATCTATATCTTCCATAAAATGTAGAAAATAGCTCGGAGCTCAGAAAAATCCGTAAAAATGTCCGTTGGAATCGGGAGATAGCTATCTTCAACTTAAAAATAACAGAAGATAAACTTACTCGATAAAAATCATATCATTTATAAAAGATCCATATCTTTCATAAAATAAAGAAAATAGCACCAAGGTCAGAAAATCCGCAAAAATGTTCGTTGGAACTTGGAGATCGCTATGTTCACCTAAAAAAGATAAGGGAAGACAAAATTTGGCAATAAAAACCATATCATTTATTATAAAGATTCTTATTTTCCATAAAATTCAGAAAATATCCCCAAGCTCAGAAAAATCCGCAAAAATATCTATCGGAACCGGGACATCGCTAAATTTAAAAAAAAAACAAAATTCAGCCAAAAATCATATTATTTAAAAACAGACGATATCTTCCAGATAAAACAAAAAACAGATTAGAGCTCAGAACAATCCGAGAAAATATCCATTGGAACCGGGAGATCGCCATTATTAACAAAAAAAATATGTGAGAAGATAAAATTAGGCCAAAACCATTTCATTTATAAAACGATCGATATCTTTCAGAAAATACAAAAAATAGGCTCCAGGTTAGAAAAATTTGCAAGTTTCGTTGGAACTGGGAGACCGCCATCTTCAAGGGAAAAATAAGTGAAGACAAAATTAGGCTGGAAAAATCATATCAGTTGATAAAAAAATACATATCTCTAGAAAATGTGGAAAATAGTCCCAAGCTCAGATAGATCTGCAAAAATGCCTGTTGGAACCGAAAGATCGCAATACTCACCTGAAAAATAAAACTAAACAAAATTAAGCCAAAAAATCATATCATTAAATAAAAAGAAATAGTATCGATGTTAGAAAAATCCGCAAAACGTCCGTTGGTACGGAGAGATTGCCATCTTCAACTTAAAATAAGAGAAGAAAAAATTAGGCCAAAAATCGTATCATTTAATAAAAAGATCCATATCTTCCAGAAAATTTAGAAAATAGTCCCGAGATTAGAATAATTCGCAAAAATGTCCCTTGGAACCGAGAGATCGCCATCTTCAACTGAAAAATAAGAAAAATCATATAATTTAATAAAAAGATCCATATCCATAATAAAATGTAGAAAATAGCCTTGGGTTCAAAAAAATCCACAAATATTTCTGTTTGAACCGAGAGATCGCCATCATCAATTGAAAAATAAGTGAAGACAAAATTAGGCTAGAAAAATCATATCATTTAATAAAAAGTTCTATATCTTACAGAAAATATAGAAAATAGTACCAAGCTCAGAATTATCGACCAAAATGTCAGTTTGAACTGGGATATCGCCATCTTCAACTGAAAAATAAAAGAAGACAAAATTAGGCTATAAAAATCATAAAATGCAATAAAACGATCTTTATCTTCCAGAAAATGTATAAAATATTCCCGAGCTCAGAAAAATCCGCAAAAATGTCTGTTGGAATCGGAGATCGCAATCTTCAACTGGAAAATAAGAGATGACAAAATTAGGCCAAAATATCATATCATTTAATAAAACGATCCATATCTTCCAAAAAATGTGGAACATAGGCCTGAGCTCAGAAAAATCTATAAAAATGTCCTTGGAACCGGGTGATCATCATCTTCAACTCGAAAATAAGAGATATCAATTAATAAAAAGATCCATATCTTTCATAAACTGTATAAAATAGCGCCAAGCGAAGAAAATGATATATAAAAATCTTTTTAGTTGAAGATGGAGATATCCCTGTTACAACCGATATTTTTTAGACGAAGATGTCGATTTCAATGTTTCAAATTTTGTCTTCTCATATCTTTTAGTTGAGGATGGCGATTTTTCGGTTCCAACGGACATTTTTTGGCCTAATTTTGTCTTCTGTGATATAATTTAATAAAATGATCCATATATTCCAGAAAATATGGAAAATATCCTGGAGCTCAGAAATATCGGTAAAAATGTCTGTTGGAACTGGGAGATCGCCAACTTCAACTAGAAATTAAGAGAAGACAAAATTAGTCCAAAAAATCATATCATTTAATAAAATGTTCCATATCTTACAGAAAATGTGGAAAGGAGCCTGGAGCTCAGAAAAATCCGCAAAAATTTCCATTGGGACCGAGAGAATGACATCTTCAACTGAAATTTAAGAGAGGACAAAATTAGGCCAAAAATCATATCATTCAATATAAAGATCGCCATCTTCAACTGAAAAATAAGAGAAAACAATTATAAAAATCATATCATTTAATAAAAGATCCATATCTTCCATAAAATGTTAAAGATAGCCCGAAGCTCAAAATTTTTTTCAAAAACGTCCGTTTGAACTGGAAGATCGCCATGTCTTCAAATTAAAAATAATAAAAGACAAACTTAAGCTATAAAAATCATATCATTTAATAAAAAGTTCCATATCATCCATAAAATAAAGAAAATAGCATATAGCTCAGAAAATCTGCAAAAATGTCCATTAGAACTGGGAGATCGCTATGTTCAACTGAGAAATAAGAGGACAAAATCAGTCAATAAAAATCATATTATTTAATATAAAAATTCTTATTTTGCACAAAATGTAGAAAATATCACCGAGCTCAGAAAAATCCGTAGAAATATCCATCAGAACCGGGAGAGCGCAAATATTAATGAAAAGCACAAAATTAGGCCAAAATATCATATCATTTAATAAACTGATCGATATCTTCCAGATAATCAGAAAATAGCCCAGAGCTCAGAAAAATCCTCAACAATATCCGTGGGAACCCGGAGATCGCCATCATCAACGAAAAATCTAAGAGAATACAATATTAGACAAAAAATATAGCATTTAATAAAACGATTGTTATCTTCCAGAAAATACAGAAAATAACCCCGAGGTCAGAAAAATCAGTAAAAATTTCCGTTGGAACTGGGAAACCGTTATTTTCAAGTGAAAAATAAGAGAAGACAAATGTAGGTTATAAAAATCATATCATTTAATTAAAAATACATATCCACAATACAATGTAGAAAATAGCCTCGAGTTCAAAAAATCCGTGAAAATTTCCGTTGGAACCGGGAGATCGCCATCATCAATTGAAAAAGATTAGAAGACAAAATTAGGCTAGAAAAATCATATCATTTAATAAAAAGATCCATGTCTAACAGGAAATGTAGAAAATAATCTCGAGCACAGAAATATCAGCCAAAATGTCCATTGGTACAGGAATATCATCATCTTCAACTTAAAAAATAAGAGAAGATAAAATTAGACCACAAAAATCATATAATGTAATAAAAAATCCATATCTTCCAGAAAAGGTAAAAAAAATCTCAAGCTCAAAAAAATCCAAAAAAAATATCCATTGGAACCGAGAGATCGCAATCTTCGACTGGAAAATAAGAGAAGACAAAATTAGGCCAAAATATCATATCATTTAATAAAACGATCCATATCTTCCAAAAATGCGGAAAATAGGTCGGAACTCAGAAAAATCTGTAAAAATTTCCATTGGAACCGGGAGATCACCATCTTCAACTTGAAAATAAGAGAAGACAAATTTAGGCTTGGAAAATGTAGAAAATAACACCAAGCTCAGAAAATGATATATAAAAATCTTTTTAGTTGAAGAAGGCGATATCCCGGTTACAATGTAGATTTTCATATATGAAGATGGTGATATCCCGGTTCCGAATTTTGTACTCTTATATTTCAGTTGAAGATGGCGATTTCCCGGTTCCAACAAACAATTTTTGGCCTAATTGTGTCTTCTCCGATATTATTTAATAAAACGATGCATCGAGAAAATGTGAAAAATAGCCCGGAGCTCAGAAATATCCGCAAAAATGTCCGTTGGAACCAAGAGATTGCCAACTTCAGCTGCAAATAAGAGAAGACAAAATTAGGCCAAAAATCATATCATTTAATAAAACGATCCATATCGTCCAGAAAATGTGGAAAATAGCCCGGAGCTCAAAAAAATCTGCAAAAATTTTTCGTGAATGGATTATTATAGTGTTCACATGGAAAGCTATGGTGATGCACTATCGATGTCGTAGGAACCAAGATTTCAGGGATTGGCCGATAGCTGGTGCTGCCAGAAATAGTAAGATTCGTCAACCACTCTATTCGCTTTAACCATGTGGTCATTAATCGAAATCTCATGAGAAGTCAATAAAACTACCTCCTCTTCCCATAGAAACCACGGACGAACCGCATTTGGCCGCTTATTTCCCCAATATCGGCAATGAAATCCGTGCGAGTAGAAGAAGTCATTAACAGTGGAAATTGCTTATGTATTGAACCCGTGAGTGGATTCTTATAGTTTTCCTATGGAAAACGATGGTGATGCAATATAGATTTTATAGGGGCCAAGATTTCAGTCGTTTGATGCCCGGATTGGCCGATAGCTGGGGCGACCAGAAAAAATAAAATTCTTCAACACCGCTATTTGCAGCAACCGTGGGATCATCCCAAATGAAATCTCATGGGAAATCATGGAAACTACATCCTCTTCACATAGAAACAGCTGACGCTCCTCATTTGGCATCATATTTTCCCAAAACGCCAGCAAAATCAGTGTGTTTCCTAGAAATTGTTCACAGTGGCAATTGCTTGTGTATTGAACCCGTGAGTGGAGTCTTATAGTTTTCATATGGAAAGCGATGGTGATGCACTACCGATGTCGTTGGAGCCAAGATTTAGGTCGTTTGATGACCGGATAACCCGGTAGCTTGGGCTGTCAGAAATAGTAATATTCATCAACCCCATTATTCGATGCAACCGTTTGATGAAACCAATCAAAATCTCATGGAAATTCATGCAAACTATCTCCTCTCCATATAGAAACCACAGACGCTCTTGGGCTCCAATTTACCCTAAATGCCAGCGAAATTCATGCGAGTCCGAGAAATCGTTAACGGTGGCAATTGCTTGTGTATTGAACCTGTGAGTGGATTCATATAGTTTTCCATGGAAAATGATGGTGATGGACTATCGATTTCATAGGATCCAAGATTTCGGTCATTTAATGCCCAGATTGGGCGATAGCTGGGTTACCAGAAATAGTAAAATTCTTCAACCCTGCTATTCGCAGCAACCGTGGGGTCATCCCAATCAAAATATCAAGGAAAGTTATAAAAACTACCTCCCCTTCACATAGAAACAGCAGACGCTTCGCATTTGGCCTCTTAGTTACCCAAAACGCCTGCAAAATCCTTGCGAGTCCCAGAAATCGTTCACCGCATGAGTTGCTTGTGTATTGAACCCGTGAGTAAGGTATGGTAGTTTTCAAATGGAAAGCTATGGTGGTGCACGATCGATGTCGTACGAGCCAAGATTTCGAACGTTTGATACACGGATTGGCGATATCTAGGGCATCCAGAAATAGTAAAATTCATCAATCAGTTATTCGCGACAACCGTTTGGTCAAACCAATCAAAATCTCAAGGGAAGTCATGGAAACAACCTTATCTTCACATAGAAACCGCGGACGCTCTCATTTGGCCTCTTATTTACCTAAAACACCGGCAAAATCCGTGCGAGTCCCAAAAGTTGTTCACCTTGGCAATTGCTTGTGTATTGAACCCGTGAGTAGATTATTATAGTTTTCACATGGAAAGTGATGGTGATGCACTATCGATGTCGTAGGAGCAAGATTTCAGTCGTTTGATGCCCGGATTGGCCGATAGCTGGTGGTGCCAGAAATAGTAAAATTCGTCAACCACTCTATTCGCAGTAACCGTGTGGTCATATCAATCGAAATCTCATGGGAAGTCAAGAAAACTATCTCCTCTTCACATAGAAACCACGGACGAACTGCATTTGGCCTCTTATTTCCCTAATAATGGTTATGAAATCCATGCGAGTCGAAGAAGTCGTTAACCGTGGCAATTGCTTGTGTATTGAACCAGTGTGTGGATTCTTATAGTTTTCCTATAGAAAACGATGGTGATGCAATATCGATTTCATAGGGGCCAAGATTTTAGTCGTTTGATGCCTGGATCGGTCGATAGCTGGGGTTGCCAGAAATAGTAAAATTCTTCAACCCCGCTATTTGCAGCAACTGTGGGGTCATCCCAATCGAAATCTCATGGAAACTACATCCTTTTCACATATAAACAGCTGACGCTCCTCATTTGGCCTCATATTTTCCCAAAACGCTAGCAAAATCCATGTGTTTCCCAGAAATTGTTCACCGCGGAAATTGCTTGTGTATTGAACCCGTGAGTGGATTCTTATAGTTTTCATATGGAAATCGATGGTGATGTGCTACCGATGTCGTTGGAGCCAAGATTTAGGTCGTTTGATGACCGGATAACCCGGTAGCTTAGGCTGCCAGAAATAGTAATATTCATCAACCCCGTTATTCGCTGCAACTGTTTGATCAAACCAATTAAAATCTCATGGAAAGTCATGGAAACTCTCTCCTCTTCACATAGAAACCACGGAAGCTCCTCATTGGTCTCCAATTTACCCCAAATGCCAGCAAAATCCGTGGAAATCCGTGCGAATCCGAGAAATCGTTGACCGTGGCAATTGCTTGTGTATTGAACCTGTGAGTGGATTCTTATAGTTTTCCCATGGAAAGCGATGGTGATTGACTATTGATTTCATAGGAGCCCAGATTTCGGTCTTTTAATGCCCGGATTGGCAGATAGCTGGGTTACCAGAAATAGTAAAATTCTTCAACCCTGTTATTTGCAGCAACCGTGGGGTTATCCAAATCGAATTCTAAAGGGAATTCATAAAAACTACCTCCCCTTCACATAGAAATAGCAAATGCTCTGCATTTGGCCTCTTAGTTACCTAAAACGTCTGCAAAATCCTTGCGAGTCCCAGAAATCGTTCACCGCGGGAATTGCTTGTGTATTGAACCCGTTAGTAGATTATTATAGTTTTCACATGGAAAGCGAAGGTGATGCACGATCGATGTCGTAGGAGCCAAGATTTTGAACGTTTGATACCCGGATTGGCCGATAGCTAGGGCCTCCAAAAATAGTAAAATTCATCAACCACGTTATTCGCGGCAACCGTTTCGTCGAACCTTTCAAAATCTCCAGGGAAGTCATGGAAACTACCACACCTTCACATAGAAATAGCAGACGCTCCTCATTTGGCCTCTAATTTTCCTAAACTGCCAGTAAAATCCGTGCGAGCACAAAAATTGTTCACCTTGGCAATTTCTTGTGTATTGAACCTGTGAGTGGATTATTATAGTTTTACAGGGAAAGCGATGGTGATGCACTATCGATGTCATATGAGCCAAGATTTCGGTCGTTTAAGGCCTGGATTGGCCGATAGCTGGTGTTGCCAGAAATAGTAAAATTCATCAACCACTCTATTCTCAGTAACCGTGTGGTCATATCAATCAAAATCTCATGGGAAGTCAAGAAAACTACCTCCTCTTCATATAGAAGACACGGACTAACTGCATTTAGCCGCTTATTTCTCCAATAACGGCTGTGAAATCCATGTGAGTCGAAGAAGTCGTTAACTGTGGCAATTTCTTGTGTATTGAACCAATGAGTGGATTCTTATAGTTTTCTTATGGAAAACGATGGTGATGCAATATCGATTTCATTGGGGCCAAGATTTCGGTCGTTTGATACCTGGATTGGCCGATACCTGGGGCTACCAGAAATAGTAAAATTCTTCAACCCCGCTATTTGCAGCAACCGTGGGGTCACCCTAATCGACATCTCATGGAAAATCATGGAAACTACATCCTCTTCATATAGAAACCACGAACGCTCTTCATTTGGCTTTAATTTACCCTAAATGCCAGCGAAATCCATGCGAGTCCGAGAAATCGTTAACCGTGGCAATTGCTTGTGTATTGAACCTGCGAGTGGATTCTTATAGTTTTTCCATGGAAAGCGATGGTGATGGACTATCGATTTCATAGGAGTCACAGTTTCTTTCGTTTAATGCCCGTATTGGCCGATAGCTGGGTTACCAGAAATAGTAAAATTCTTCAACCCTGCTATTCGCAGCAACCGTGGGGTCATCCCAATCGAAATCTCAAGGGAAGTCATAAAAACTACATCCCCTTCACATAGAAACAGCAGACGCTTCGTATTTTGCATCTTAGTTACCCAAAACGCCTGCAAAATCCTTGCGAGTCCCAGAAATCGTTCACCACGGGAATTGCTTGTGTATTGAACCCGTGAGTAGAGTATTATAGTTTTCACATGGAAAGCGATGGTGATGTACGATCGATGTCGTAGGAGCCAAGATTTCGAACGTTTGATACCCGGATTGGCCGATAGTTAGGGTATCCAGAAATAGTAAAATTCATCAACCACGTTATTCACGGCAACCATTTGGTCAAACCAATCAAAATCTCAAGGGAAGTTATGGAAACTACCTCATCTTCACATAGAAACAGTGGACGCTCCTCATTTGGCCTTTTATTTACCTAAAACGCCGGCAAAATCCGTGTGAGTCCAAAAAGATGTTCACCTTGGCAATTGCTTGTGTATTGAACCCGTGAGTGGGTTATTATATAGTTTTCACATGGAAAGCGATGGTGATGCACTATCGATGTCGTAGGAGCCAATATTTCGGTCGTTTGATGCCCAGATTGGCCGATAGCTGGTGCTACCAGAGATAGTAAAATTCGTCAACCACTCTATTCCCAGTAACCGTGTGGTCATATCAATCTAAATCTCATGGGAAGTCCAGAAAACTACCTCCTCTTCACCTAGAAACCACGGACGAACTGCATTTGGCCGCTTATTTCCCAAGTAATGGTTGTGAAATCTATGCGAGTCGAAGAAGTCGTTAACCGTATCAATTGCTTGTGTATTGAACCTGTTAATGGATTCTTATAGTTTTCCTTTGGAATATGATGGTGATGCAATATCGATTTCATAGGGGCCAAGATTTCGGTCGTTTGATGCCCGGATTGGTCGATAGCTAGGGCTGCCAGAAAAAGTAAAATTCTTCAACCCTGCTGTTTGCAGCAACTATGCGGTCATTCCAATCGAAATCTCATGGTAAATCATGAAAACCACATCCTCTTCGCATAGAAACAACTGACGCTCCTCATTTGGCCTCATATTTTCCCAAAACGCCAGCAAAATTCGTGTGTTTTCCAGAAATTGTTCACCGTGGAAATTGCTTGTGTATTGAACCCGTGAGTGGATTCTTATAGTTTTCATATGGAAAGCGATGGTGATGCGCTATCGATGTCGTTGGAGCCAAGATTTAGGTCGTTTGATGACCGGATAACCCAGTAGCTTAGGCTGTTAGAAATAGTAATATTCATCAACCCCGTTATTCGCTGCAACAGTTTGATTAAACCAATCAAAATCTCATGGAAAGTAATGAAAATTGTCTCCACTTCACATAGAAACCACTGACGCTCCTCATTTGGCTCCAATTTACCCTAAATGCTAGCGAAATCCGTGCGAGTCCGAGAACTCGTTAACCGTGGCAATTGCTTGTGTATTGAATCTGTAAGTGGATTATTATAGTTTTCCCATGGAAAGAGATGATGATGGACTATCTATTTCATAGGAGCTGAGATTTCGGTCGTTTAATGCCCGGATTGGCCGATAGATGGGTTACCAGAAATTATAAAATTCTTCAACCATGCTATTTGCAGCAACCGTGGGGTCATCCCAATCGCAATCTCAAGGAAAGTCATAAAAACTACCTCCCCTTCATATAGAAATAGGATATGCTCTGCATTTGGCCTCTTTGTTACCCAAAATGCCAGCAAAATCCTTGCGAATCTCAGAAATAGTTCACCGTGGGAATTGCTTGTGTATTGAAACCGTGAGTAGATTATTATAGTTTTCACATGGAAAGTGATGATGATGCACGATCATTGTCGTAGGAGCCAAGATTTCGAACGTTTGATACCCGGATTGGCCGATAGCTAGATGATCCAGAAAAAGTAAAATTCATCAACCACGTTATTCGCGGCAACCGTTTGGTCAAACCAATCAAAATCTCAAGGGAAGTTATGGAAACTACCTCATCTTCACATAGAAACAGCGAGACGCTCCTCATTTGGCCTCTTATTTACCTAAAACATCGGTAAAATCCGTGTGAGTCCCAAAAATTGTTCACCGTGGCAATTGATTGTGTATTGAACCCATGAGTTGATTATTATTGTTTTCACATGGAAGGCGATGGTGATGCACTATCGATGTCGTAGGAGCCAATATTTCGGTCATTTGATGCCCGGATTGGCTGATAGCTGGTGTTGTCAGAAATAGTAAAATTCGTCAACCACTCTAATAGCAGTAACCGTGTGATCATATCTATCGAAATCTCATGGTAAGTCAAGAAAACTACCTCCCCTTCACATAAAAACCACGGACGAACCGCATTTGGCCGCTTATTTCCCAATAACGGCTGTGAAACCCGTGCGAGTCCAAGAAGTCGCTAACCGTGGCAATTGCTTGTGTATTGAACCCGTGAGTGAATTCTAATAATTTTCATTTGGAAAATGATGGTGATGCAATATCGATTTCATAGGGGCCAAGATTTTGGTCGTTTGATGCCTGGATTGGCCGATAGCTGGGCTGCCAGAAATAGTAAAATTCTTCAACCCCACTACCGTGGGGTCATCCCAATCGTAATCTCACGGGAAATAATGGAAACTACATCCTCTTCATATAGAAACAGCTGACCCTCCTCATTTGGCCCCATATTTTCCCAAAACGCCTGCAAAATCCATGTGTTCCCCAGAAATTGTTCACCGTGGTAATTGCTTGTGTATTGAACCCGTGAGTGTGTAACGTCCCGCTCCCCGGGATACCCGATAATTACGAATCCGTATCGGGTATTCTCAAAGCAGCGAGTGTTACGAAAGAAACGTACAAAACTCAAGGCAGGTCCACTGTGCACTGCTGGGATAGTACCTGTAATGTTCCCAAAGCACAACCAAACAACCAATAACATAAACACAGAAAGAAACACTGAGGGAAACCGTACAACCACTAATCCCAAAGAAAAGTCTGATATCTTAAACATCATCCATCTGAACATACATCCATCATTATCATCTCATCACTACCCAAACAAAACCCCAAAAAGTACAAACACCCTCTCCTCTCCCCTCGCCATCCCAACCTAACTCATCCTCAGAACTCCACTGCTCCACATCCTAGCCATCAACCAACTCCATCACCAACACATGAAAAGTCAACGATGGGGCACGTCAACACGTCAACTAGTCCTTCCATGAAGTGTGGAAAGGTGCACGTGAGCAGGCAGAGTGTATGACATGGCATATACTGTAGTAAAGGAAGTAACAACTATAGTTATGAACATGTGAAAGCGTGCTCGTGCAACAGGCAAGGTGTACAACAATGGTATACAACATAAAAGAACCATAGTAAAGAAACACAAGTAAACAACATATACATTTACCATTGCTACAAGAATAATGAGGGTTAACAATTAATTCATCGGTTAGCATTTTAGAACCCGGATAAATCGTAGGACCTTAAGGAGGCGGACTTCACCCAGGGTGGGTGAAAAAGTGGTACCCCAACCAGCAACACGAGCACTGGAGGGGGCCACTCGCTACTCCGTACCCGAACGGGGCAAGGTACTGGAGCGAGACCAACTCGGTTTTCTGTCGGACAAACGGAGAAAACCATCAGTTACCGTCATGGTGCATCACGAGTGCACCAGCGGCATCTCCAACCCTTTCAACTTGCCCTTTTGGGAGTGATACAGCGGGTGAGAATTCATATCATCTGTCCGCTCCTTAACTCCTATAATTTACTCGTGTTTCCCCCCAAAACCCATGTCACCCTCCTTTAAGAGGACTTAGTCATTTTCACGAAACATAACACTTTCCATTTCTTTTCTTTCCACAGTTCTTCACATATTTGGGACATGCATCGCCGTGTGCATTCCCTTTCTCATTTCTCATAATATACATGAAACATATAACCAAATTCACATCATCATTTGCATGTGCCAAGAACATAAACCATATATCACCATGTAACAGAAATAATTAAGAACATTAACGGCAAGTTTAATATCAAAAAGAGCTTAAAAAAACATTCAAATCTTTCAGCTTGCTGGAAAAACTAAACAGTTAGATTAAGAAGCACATTACTTCATAATTTTGTATCAAACATGCACATACAATATAAATGAAAGTTGTAGATATAGTTGTTATGGATTCACATATAAATTTTCAGGCAGGAATATGAACTGGGTGATTTATGGTGACTTGTTTGGTAAGACCTGACGAATCTGTTTTTCAGACAGATTTTAAGAGCTGTTAAGATTGCTAGTTTAGGACATGTTACAGTTAGAATCACGAAAATGTACACGAGTAAAAGTTGTAGAAAAAGTTGTTATCTTTCCAACAAGACCAAGTTCATCAATTTCTATGGAGTGTACAGGGACTGATCTACGTTTTGCCAAACTGTGTCCAGACTGGATGAAATTTCGACATGTTGTAAAGATGGAATTATTAGTCCTAATTACAGTCCGAATTCATAATATGAAAGTTATAGATAACAGTCCAATATTTAAGCCATAAAAATTTCAGAGCAAACTCAATTCTAGATTGGGAGGACTAAGCAAAACAATCAGCATATAAATCTATCCAGATTTGTGCACCACACACAACCACCCAAAACTCAGGATTGCTCACCGCACACAACCATACAAAACTCAGGATTGCTCACCGCACACAACCATACAAAACTCAGGATTGCTCATCGCACACAATCATACAAACTCAGGATTGCTCATCGCACACAATCATACAAACTCAGGATTGCTCACTGCACACAACCATACAAAACTCAGGATTGCTCATCGTACACAACCATACTAAACTCAGGATTAACATAAGAAAAGTTAAAACCACAACAACAACAATCATGAAACTAAGCATGCAACTCTAATACTAGTTAGAGATGGAATCCTACCTCAGGGGTGATGTGAGACAAGGGGTAGCCCAAATCCCTATGGCTCCTCCTTCTTCAAACCTTCTCCTTCTCTAAATCCTTCTTCTCCTCCACAGGCTCCCAGAATGAGCAACAGCACCCAAACGACGACAAGGATGCTACAGGAGTGTGCAGAGTGAGGGTGGCGTAGCACTATGGGTGCTCAGTCCCCCTAACGTCTAAGAGAGAGCAACGGGAAGGGATGAATTCGGTCTGATCTTTGGGAAGAGAGTGAGTGAATAAAACATTCTCTCTAATTCCTAGAGTAGCCACCTCATCTCCCAAAAATCCTCTAAGCATGCCACCAAGCCTTAGGTTAGGTAAGGATCAGGGAGCTATTGACACATCAAAGGTTGAGGTGTCACTTAGGTAAAATTAGGATTTTTCTTTTATAAAAATAATTATACACACTTAATACACATACAATACTTACTACTAATCAAGACATTAGTATTCCAACGATATACTTTATTTAATAAAATCATATGTCATACAAAATTATTTAAAAATAATTTTTAGCTTGACAAAATTAAACAAAATACATAAGGACTCCCAAAATTTTATACGTATATATATACGTCCAAGAATGTGTATTAATACACATATATGAATTTTGGGGTCATTACAACCTACCCACCTTAAAATAAAGTCCGTCCTCGGACTTTCCAACTCAGGACATAGCTAAGGGTGAATAGAGATATATATGGTCAATCTACCACAAACTTATATATAAACACATTCAAATATCAACACTTATATCATTTCACAGTACACGCATTCATGGTTTTGTACAAACATACACATATATCTATATATAGATATAGACATACGACCTTGTATGTCTCCTAGCATATATCCAAGCACACATATACATGTCATCACATAAAGTCTCATACAACAATATCAATACATGCAGATACTCACCTAATGATTTATCCATCCAAACACCGGTGTAAGCGTATCCACTTACAGCCAGACATGCAACCATATACATCTTCAAGATATATATATATCAAATACATAACACTATTACACATAGGGCATGCCCACTCATACCTGAGCAGAACACAAAGATTCGCACATGGATCTTCACAATCAGCATGTACACATACACCACATATAACAAACACAGACAACATGCCATATCTATACATCACCTAGAGCTCAATTAACTATGTAGGTCCATAATACACACTCCTCATAGGTCACCATATATTAACATATATGGGCATGCACCTCTATACTCTGACATACAATCATGTATGTCTCCTAGTACCCATCCAACATTCACAGATGTATCATCACCCAAGTTTTATCATATCAATATCAATACACATAGATAACCATACATAACTATATTCATCCATATACAGGTGTAAGCGTTCCAGCTTACAGCCATACATATATCATATACTCATCAATACATAACACTAATACTCTAAGATATAGCCACACATACATGGGTGGAACTCAAGGATCCACACATGCATCAGCACACTCTACATGTGCATACATCACATATAGTATATAGCCACTACATAGTACATCTATACACTACATGCACCTCAATCAAGTATATAACCCAATTATACACAGTACTCATAAGTCAACCATATATTAACACATATACTTCAAATACAATCACATAGTCATATAATCATTCATACATATACCATAGTCATATGTACATGAGTATATCATCTCAATATACTCGACAAGCCATATTCAACACATATAGGGCTACAAATGTATAGGTACACATACATACACACATAGATATATACACACATTCTTACTCAGTCAACACTCTAGTGTCTACTGACGTGCGTCTATATTTCATATATTCACGCACGTTTTCTTTTGTGTTTCTCCGTGTTTTTCCGCCGTCTCTTATTCGTTTTCGTATGTTTTCCCGTTTTCTTTCACTTTTCTTTGTTTGTCCATGATTGCAGGGGATTGACCACGTAGGGGACGTTTAATGATGATATCCCAAGTCCCCGGAGCAACAGGAGAAGTCACGCGTGATCCAGGGGGTCAAACGGCGAAGTATTCATCTTTCAGCCCCTCACCCGGTCGGTTGGTCATCTCCAACCGATCGGGTGATGCACGCGTGCACCAACCGGTCGCTACCGCAGCTCACAAAGAAGTCACCCGACCGGTTCACAGACCGGTTCTGCGGGCGGCTGTTCTCTGTTTTCTCGAGCAGAATTCCAACCGATCGGGTGACTCTCATCCGATCGGTTCATCTGTAGCTGAAGAAGATGAGCTGAAGACACAGACGATTCAACCGGCCGATTCACCCGACCGCTCCAAGATCCAACCGGTCGCTCAAGAACTCACCCGATCGGTTCATGTGATCGGGTGAAAACTCGCCGTTTTCTGATATTTATTTGTAACGGATCAACCGATCGGTTGACTTGTCAACCGATCGGTTGATGCGACGGCCTATATATAGAGCCCCTAGGGTTCCAGAAACGGGAGTTGCTGTTTTTCTACTGTTTTATTTCCTTGTGACGGCTGTAATTGTTACTCTTTTGTAAGTTTTCAGATCTTTCTCAAATTTCAGTATTATCTTTATGACTCTATCACTTCCGCATTGCAATTGTCCGATTACGATTCTAACGGTTAAATTTCATTTAGATTGCTTTTTCATGAATTTTTGTGAGTAGTTCCCAAATCTGGGATTTTGGTGGAAACCCCTTCGGGGGCTCTTCTTGATGCGTCCGTAGGGTAGGAAATCGATAGGGAGTAGGAATCTAACGGTTACGCGGGGTGTTTCATTGTCACCGGCAGGAAAAAGACCGCCTTTGACCGTCGGGCCAAGGGGGAATAAACTTGGCGGTTGACTCCCTAGCCATAGCTCACACCCTTAGCGTAGACGTCGAATCCTAGCACGCGGGAGCGGCAGGATGAGACGTTGGGAGTTATCATTGCGGGCTTAGTGCTCCCGGGATCGATCAGTGTTTATGGACACGGGAGTGCCCACTGATCGAATCCGGGAAGTCCGGTGTATCATCCTGGGCACCGACCGGAATATCGGGCCCATGGGACGCCGGTACCACTTTTAGAGGCAACGTCCCACCATTAGACCCTAATCCCGATCGCTATCCATACCCGTAGGCCGCGTCGGTGAGAGTCTCTCGTCGGGTTGGAAACCAAAGTCCCGGGTTTACTTTCTTTTCGCTCTTACGCTTTTATTTCCTTTCGTGACAACCATCCACCGATTCGGGCTAGCTCGCCCCTCGGGGTGATTTAGGTCCTACCTGACCCAAGCACAACCTCGCCTCCCTGAGTTCGATATTCCCGAACCCTACACTAACCGTGAAACTTGCGGTAAACGACACCGCGCCCATACCGTAAACGGGGCGCCGGCCAAGTTTATGGCGCCGTTGCCGGGGAGGCAACGTGCTTGATATTTTAGGATCTCTTGAACCCTCGTGTATAGCTCACATCCCTACCTCGCGATAATTTTCACATTCTCCTTTTTCTTTTTCTTATTTGTTTTTCTTATTTTTATTTCTTATTTTATCTGTTTCTTTCCCACTTGTCGCTTCACGGGTGTCTGTTGTTTTTCATGCGCAGGAGTTCAAGGAGTCTTGACGACTTGATTCCCCTCGATCCAGAGATTAACGCCACCCTTAGGCGTTTGGCCGCCGAAAAGCGAAGAAGGGAAGATCCCGAATCCATGGAGGAGAACACCCCACCTCACAAGTCTCTGCTGGAGTACTCGATGCCCTCCATCGAGTCAACTTCCGCCATCCGATCTCCAGCTATTGCGGCCCAAAGCTTTGAGCTGAAGCCGTCTCTAGTGACATGGATCCAGCAGGACCAGTTTGCGGGTGCGCCCATGGAGAGCCCGATAGAGCACCTGGACTCCTTCTTGGAGAAGTGTGACACCTTCCGAATTAATGGTGTCACTACAGAGGCTATCCGTCTGAAGCTGTTCCCCTTCTCTTTGCGGGACAAAGCCAAGAAATGGTTAAGGGGGAAGGACCCCAACACTTTCAACACCTGGGAGAAGCTCTCCAATGCTTTTCTGACAAAGTTCTTTCCTCCGGGGAAGACCATGAAGTTGAGGAGTGAGATCTCCTCCTTCTCCCAGGCCAGCCACGAGTCCTTGCATGAAGCTTGGACGAGATATAAAGAGATGCAAAGAAGATGCCCTCACCATGAGCTTCCGAAGTGGCAGATTATCAATCTGTTCTACAATGGGTTGAGGGATGACCTTAAATCTTCTATGGACGCCGCGGCTGGGGGTTCCTTCATGTATCGAAGCGAGGAAGATGCCGGGAATATTCTGGAAAACATGGCATCCAACAATGAGCGGTGGTGTGACGAGAGAGCCACACCAAGAACTGGGGGTATACACAGAGTTGAGGACGTCGACAAACTTTCAAGCAAGTTCGACTTGCTTTCGACCCAGATCTCCGCACTGATGGTAGGAGCCGGTGGGGCCGGTACACAGCAAGTTTCTGTGGTAGAGTCCGAATTCCTTGGGGAATTCGACGGTGGTGACATCTCCCACCGTTGGATCAGGCGAGCGCACTATTTTACAACCCCACGGGGAATGCGCCATATCCGCCAAGGAAAAATTCCAACCCGGCCTACTCTCCCAACAACCGGAACCACCCGAATTTCAGTTACCGCCCACCATTTCAGCCCTCGCCGCCTCAGCAGCCTCAGCAACAAATTTATCAGCCGGCTAGACCACCGAAGAATCAGGGTCAGCTGCAACCGTTTCAGCAGCAACCTCAGCAACAAACTTATGCCCCCAGGAATCAGCAGCCGTTCCAGCAGCAGCAGTATGGCCAACAGAGGGCCGTCTCTCCGGCTGAGTCTCTCTTGACTCAATATATTACCAACCAGGAGAGATTCAACCAAAAGATGGAAATGGGCCAGCGGACCCTCACGGACCAAATAACCCAGCTGGGGTTACAGGTGGCGAACCTTGCAAGGTCACAAAACCAATTGCCGCCACAACCGGAGGTGAACCCGAGGGGAGCAACACAAACGTCGGCACTCGTGCACGAGCACGCGAATGTGTCCGCTATCGTTCTGAGAAGCGGGACACAAATTCCTACTAGAGTGCCCCCTAGCAACCCGGAAGCACCATTGGTCGTTGAGAGACCGACTGAAAAATTAAACGACACCGGTGCTTCGTCATCAAATCCCATGACTCCGGAGGGAGTGTCTGAAGAAGAGAAGAAGAAGGAGGAAGAGAGCCCAAGAGTGTATAAACCCTTTGTGCCATTTCCACAACGGTTGGCTCAGGCGAAAATTGATGAGAAATATGGGAAGTTCTTCGCCATGGTGAAGGACCTAAGCCTGCAAATCCCCTTCTTGGAGGCAATCGAGACAATCCCCTCCTATGCAAAATTCTTGAAAGATTTGGTGACCAAAGGGTCAAGAAAAGAGAAAGTGGTGCTGACGGCGGAATGTAGCGCTCTTATCCAGAGGGATAACCCGCCAAAGCTCAAGGACCCGGGGAGCTTCTCTATCCCTTGCACGATCAGGGCTGTGAAGATTAATCGTGCACTCGTCGATCTAGGAGCGAGTGTTAGCTTGATGCCCTTGTCGATGTACAGAAGGATAGGAATGGGTGATTTGGAGCCCACCGGGATGACCCTACAACTAGCTGACCGGTCGGTCAAATATCCGGTGGGAATTGTTGATGATCTCCCCGTGAATGTGAGAGGGGTGCATGTGCCTGTGGACTTTGTAGTCATGGACATGCCTGAAGACGCACACACCCCCATTATCCTGGGAAGGCCTTTCATGGCCACTGCTGGTGTTCTTATAGATGTGAAGAACGGAAAACTCTCCTTGAACGTCAACGGAGAGAAAGTTGAGTTTGACCTGGGACTATCCATGAAGCTCCCCGACCCTCCTGATGACCTCCGGTGTAATTTGCTTGAGATAGAAGAAGAAAAGGCTGTGGAGGAGAGCTCCTGGGAGATTCTCCTGAGAAACCCCCCCGATGACTTGGGGAATTCTGAAGATGAAGAAGGCCCCGAAGACAAAGAAGCTGCTGGAAGACCGAGTGCAGCGAGAACGACCCCTCCCGGGTTCCCCAAGTTTCCTCCTGTGAGGAGAACGGGGAA
The DNA here is from genome assembly GCA_030789695.1 of Scilla litardierei. NCBI lineage: Eukaryota > Viridiplantae > Streptophyta > Magnoliopsida > Asparagales > Asparagaceae > Scilla > Scilla litardierei. Next base: position 21,205 of record JAULAV010009394.1, read on the forward strand.
AGAGCTTACGGACCTCACTAAAGACGAGGTCCGAATCCTGAAGAAGATGGCGGGAAGCGCCAACACCAAGGAAAAGCCCCCGGATCTCAAGAACAAAGGGAGGGTGGTCGAGCAAGTACTTTTCCAGCCGCTGACTACCCCGAGCGCCTTCAGCTCCAACAAGGAAGAGATGCCTAAGTTTGTGCATCACCCGTATCAGCCACCATGAGCATCTCTTGCGGGCGTCGAGCCAACGACGTTAAACAAGTGCGCTTCATGGGAGGCAACCCATGTTCTGAACTTTTTCTCAAATTTTTAGCGTTATTTTTTTACTTTATTTTATCTATTTCTATAAATAAAATCAGCCGCGAGAACATCCGTTCGGGGACTTAATCAAATTTCTTGGTTTTTGCAGGAAACAAGCCCCAACCGATCGGGTGATAACTCACCCGATCGGTTGGGATGTATCAGATACATGCCGAGATCTATCCCCGAATGAACCGATCGGTTGAGTAATGAAGAGACCGGGTGGAAGACCGGGTGAGCTGGGGAGAACTTTCGGAAATTTTCGTGCTGTTTTGATGTGCTGTCGTGTTTTGTCTGTTTTTCTCATTTTTGTGTGTGTGCTTGCTTTTCACTTTTTGAGTGTCGTGTCACGTGATTTTATTTTATTTTTATTTTCGTATTGTTTGATTTTGATTTTGATCTTTCTTTCTTTCTTTAGTTTCATCTGTGTGTTTTCCTCGTTTTCATTTCTTTTCGTGTCTGTGCGTATTCCCCCCCCCCATTTTCATTGCCCTCCCGTACTCACTCATATTGCATTGAGGGCAATGCAAACTTCAGCTTGGGGGAGTCGCACTTCGTGCGTCATTTGTGTTGTCTTTCTACGTTATTTAAGTCGTTTTCCATCGTGTTTTTCTTTTTTTTTCTTTTTCCTTCTTTCTTTAGCTCTTTCTCCTAGAAATGAATCCTATGATGAATCTCCACAAAGTCACACACACACCTAGCACTGCACCGACAATCGCACTCACTAACCCTAGGATTTCGAGTCCTCTTGCATTTCACGCATCGTGGGTCCACTTAGCTTTTTGTGAGTCGTGTGTCGTGACTAGCATTTGGTGTGCTTCTGCTTTGTGATTTTACTTTATATACCTGTCCAGGAATGACCCCTAGATTATCATGCTTCGATATTGAATATGCGGTATTTGCTTCTAATGTCTGCTTCTATATGCATGCTATATATATATCGTATACTTCATTTCGCGTGCGTCGGGATTCCACAACTAAGGACTAGGATAACCCATTTAGCCTGAGCTCTATTTAGCAAGAATAGTCGCCTTTGCCCGAGTGTTTAGATTTCGACTTCTTTTTTGTTTTACTTGGTGCAAATCCCCTCGTCGTGTACCGTTCTCCCACTTGGGAGAGTACACAAGTGTATAGCCAAAAACCCAGAAATCCAAAAAATGGGAGAAAAGAAATGAAAAACCCAAAAAGAAAAGAAAAGAAAAAGATTGTATAGCCAAAAAGCCAAAAAAATTATGCAAATACCCAAAACCCAAAAAAAATCCCCATGTGAATATTTCCTACTTGCCGAGAATAAAGGGAAGGCGAGAATTTGCACCGAGTGTTCTTCTCCACATCATCTCAACCTCCGTCGTTATCGAAAACGCTTGGCTTAGGAGCTATTTAGCTTGTATCTTGGCTATAGTGGCGTGATTTCCTTGACCCTAGTTGTGGAGTCCCCGATGCATGATACGCTTCTTTTCCCACTCTTCTCATGCATGCTTGAACTTATATTCGCCGCTTAATTCAATTCGGATCGATATTTTGGGTCATTTCTTGGATTTGTGTATATCGAGCCTCATTGCACATCGTAGAAAGCTTCACCATTTGCTAGCACACGGCCACGCTCACTCGCGCTTCACTGCGTGGACCCACGACACTTATTTGGACTCGCTTTCCTAGGTTTAGTGGTGTGATTTGGCGTTTGCTTGCTAGGTGTGTCGTTTTTGATTTTGATGGCTCTGATGGACGATCTAGGGCTTAGAGTTTTCTTTTTCTTTCTTCCTCTCTATTTTTCCCTTCCGAGCTCCTACTCTCACTCGTCTTCCTCGAGGATGAGGAAGAGTTCAGCTTGGGGGATTTTGACGTGCGTCTATATTTCATATATTCACGCACGTTTTCTTTTGTGTTTCTCCGTGTTTTTCCGCCGTCTCTTATTCGTTTTCGTATGTTTTCCCGTTTTCTTTCACTTTTCTTTGTTTGTCCATGATTGCAGGGGATTGACCACGTAGGGGACGTTTAATGATGATATCCCAAGTCCCCGGAGCAACGGGAGAAGTCACGCGTGATCCAGGGGGTCAAACGGCGAAGTATTCATCTTTCAGCCCCTCACCCGGTCGGTTGGTCATCTCCAACCGATCGGGTGATGCACGCGTGCACCAACCGGTCGCTACCGCAGCTCACAAAGAAGTCACCCGACCGGTTCACAGACCGGTTCTGCGGGCGGCTGTTCTCTGTTTTCTCGAGCAGAATTCCAACCGATCGGGTGACTATCACCCGATCAGTTCATCTGTAGCTGAAGAAGATGAGCTGAAGACACGGACGATTCAACCGGCCGATTCACCCGACCGCTCCAAGATCCAACCGGTCGCTCAAGAACTCACCCGATCGGTTCATGTGATCGGGTGAAAACTCGCCGTTTTCTGATATTTATTTGTAACGGATCAACCGATCGGTTGACTTGTCAACCGATCGGTTGATGCGACGGCCTATATATAGAGCCCCTAGGATTCCAGAAACGGGAGTTGCTGTTTTTCTACTGTTTTATTTCCTTGTGACGGCTGTAATTGTTACTCTTTTGTAAGTTTTCAGATCTTTCTCAAATTTCAGTATTATCTTTATGACTCTATCACTTCCGCATTGCAATTGTCCGATTACGATTCTAACGGTTAAATTTCATTTAGATTGCTTTTTCATGAATTTTTGTGAGTAGTTCCCAAATCTGGGATTTTGGTGGAAACCCCTTCGGGGGCTCTTCCCGATGCGTCCGTAGGGTTAGGAAATCGATAGGGAGTAGGAATCTAACGGTTATGCGGGGTGTTTCATTGTCATCGGCGGGAAAAAGACCGCCTTTGACCGTCGGGCCAAGTGGGAATAAACTTGGCGGTTGACTCCCTAGCCATAGCTCACACCCTTAGCGTATACGTCGAATCCTAGCACGCGGGAGCGACAGGATGAGACGTTGGGAGTTATCGTTGCGGGCTTAGTGCTCCCGGGATCGATCAGTGTTTATGGACACGGGAGTGCCCACTGATCGAATCCGGGAAGTCCGGTGTATCATCCTGGGCACCGACCGGAATATCGGGCCCATGGGACGCCGGTACCACTTTTAGAGGCAACGTCCCACCATTAGACCCTAATTCCGATCGTTATCCATACCCGTAGGCCGCGTCGGCGAGAGTCTCTCGTCGGGTTGGAAACCAAAGTCCCAGGTTTACTTTCTTTTCGCTCTTACGCTTTTATTTCCTTTCGTGACAACCATCCACCGATTCGGGCTAGCTCGCCCCTCGGGGTGATTTAGGTTCTACCTGACCCAAGCACAACCTCGCCTCCCTGAGTTCGATATTCCCGCACCCTACACTAACCGTGAAACTTGCGGTAAACGACACCGCGCCCATACCGTAAACGGGGCACCGGCCATCTACCCTCAGGGCTCTATACCTCATACTTCTGATATCTTGGCTCTATCTGAAGGCAGAACTCCTACCACCTTAAGACTAACTACCTCTGGAACACTACACGCACTACCCTCACACAGCCGCAGTGCGGAGACCTGCATGGGTCGCCACCTGTAACGTCCCGCTCCCCGGGATACCCGATAAGTATGAATCCGTATCAGGTATTCTCGAAGCAGCGAGTGTTACGAAAGAAACATACAAAACTCAAGGCAGGTCCACTGCGCACTGCTGGGATAGTACCTGTAATGTTCCCAAAGCACAACCAAACAACCAATAACATAAACACAGAAAGAAACACTGAAGGAAACCGTACAACCACTAATCCCAAAGAAAAGTCTGATATCTTAAACATCATCCATATGTACATACATCCATCATTATCATATCATCACTACCCAAACAAAACCCCAAAGTACAAACACCCTCTCCTCTCCCCTCGCCATCCCAACCTAACTCATCCTCAGAACTCCACTGCTCCACATCCTAGCCATCAACCAACTCCATCACCAACACCTGAAAAGTCAACGATGGGGCACGTCAACGCGTGACCCAGTAGGAATTCCATATCTCAACTAGTCCTTACATGAAGTGTGGAAAGGTGCATGTGAGCAGGCAGAGTGTATGACATGGCATATACTGTAGTAAAGGAAGTAACAACTATAGTTATGAACATGTGAAAGCGTGCTCGTGCAACAGGCAAGGTGTACAACAATGGTATACAACATAAAAGAACCATAGTAAAGAAACACAAGTAAACAACATATACATTTACCATTTCTACAAGAATAATGAGGGTTAACAATTAATTCATTGGTTAGCATTTTGGAACCCGGATAAATCGTAGGACCTTAAGGAGGCTGACTTCACCCAGGGTGGGTGAAAAAGTGGTACCCCAACCAGCAACACGAGCACTGGAGGGGGCCACTCGCTACTCCGTACCCGAACGGGGCAAGGTACTGGAGCGAGCCAGCTCGGTTTTTCTGTCAGACAAACGGAGAAAACCATCAGTTACCGTCATGGTGCATCACGAGTACACCAGCGGCCTCTCCAACCCTTTCAACTCGCCCTTCTGGGAGTGATACAGCGGGTGAGAATTCATATCATCTGTCCGTTCCTTAACTCCTATAATTTACTCGTGTTTCCCCCAAACCCCATGTCACCCTCCTTTAAGAGGACTTAGTCATTTTCATGAAACATACCACTTTCCATTTCTTTTCTTTCCACAGTTCATCACATATTTGGGACATGCATCGCCGTGTGCATTCCCTTTCTCATTTCTCATAATATACATGAAACATATAACCAAATTCACATCATCATTTGCATGTGCCAAGAATATAAACCATATATCAGCATGTAACAGAAATAATTAAGAATATTAACGGCAAGTTTAATATCAAAAAGAGCTTAAAACAACATTCAAATCTTTCAGCTTGCTGGAAAAACAGAACAGTTAGATTAAGAAGCACATTACTCCATAATTTTGTATCAAACATGCACATACAATATAAATGATTGTAGATATAGTTGTTATGGATTCACATATAAATTTTCAGGCAGAAATATGAACTGGGTGATTTATGGTGAATTTTTTGGTAAGACCTGACGAATCTGTTTTTCAGACAGATTTTAAGAGCTGTAAAGATTGCTAGTTTAGGACATGCTACAGTTAGAATCTCGAAAATGTGCACGCAAGGAAAGTTGTAGAAAAAGTTGTTATCTTTCCAACGAGACCAAGTTCATCAATTTCTATGGAGTGTACATGGACTGATCTACGTTTTGCCAAACTGTGTCCAGACTGGATGAAATTCCGACATGTTGTAAAGATGGAATTATTAGTCCTAATTACAGTCCGAATTAGTAAAAGTTCATAACATGAAAGTTATAGATAACAGTCCAATATTTAAGCCATAAAAATTTCAGAGCAAACACAATTCTAGATTGGGATAACTAAGCAAAACAATCAGCATATAAATCTGTCCAGATTTGCTCACCGCGTATGACCACCCAAAACTCAAGATTGCTCACCGCACAAAACTCAGGATTGCTCACCGCACACAACCATACAAACTCAGGATTGCTCATCGTACACAACCATACAAAACTCAGGATTAACATAAGAAAAGTTAAAACCACAACAACAACAATCATGAAACTAAGCATGCAACTCTAATACTAGTTAGAGATGGAATCCTACCTCAGGGGTGATGAAAGACAAGGGGGTAGCCCAAATCCCTATGGCTCCTCCTTCTTCAAACCTTCTCCTTCTCTAAATCCTTCTTCTCCTCCACAGGCTTCCAGAATGAGCAACAACACCCAAACGACGACAGGGATGCTACAGGAGTGTGCAGAGTGAGGGTGGCGTAGCCCTACGGGTGCTCAGTCCCCCTAATGTCTAAGAGAGAGCAACGGGAAGGGATGAATTCGGTCTGATCTTTGGGAAGAGAGTGAGTGAATAAAACATTCTCTCTAATTCCTAGAGTAGCCACCTCATCTCCCAAAAATCCTCTAAGCATGCCACCAAGCCTTGGGTTAGGTAAGGATCAGGGAGCTATTGACACATCAAAGGGTGAGGTGTCACTTAGGTAAAATTAGGATTTGTCTTTTAGAAAAATAATTATACACACTTAATACACATACAATACTTACTATTCATCAAGACATTAATATTCCAACCATATACTTTATTTAATAAAATCATATGTCATACAAAATTATTTAAAAATAATTTTTAGCTTGACAAAATTAAACAAAATACATAAGGACTCCCAAAATTTTATACGTATATATATACGTCCAAGAATGTGTATTAATACACGTATATGAATTTTGGGGTCATTACAACCTACCCACCTTAAAATAAAGTTCGTCCTCGGACTTTCCAACTCAGGACATAGCTAAGGGTGAATAGAGATATATATGGTCAATCTACCACAAACTTATATATAAACACATTCATATATCAACACTTATATCATTTCACAGTACACGCATTCATGGTTTTGTACAAACATACACACACATATATATATATAGATATAGACATATGACCTTGTATGTCTCCTAGCATATATCCAAGCACACATATACATGTCATCACATAAAGTCTTATACAACAATATCAATACATGCAGATACTCACCTAATGATTTATCCATCCAAACACCGGTGTAAGCGTATCCACTTACAGCCAGACATGCAACCATATACATCTTCAAGATATATATATATATATCAAATACATAACACTATTACACATAGGGCATGCCCACTCATACCTGAGCAGAACACAAAGATTCGCACATGGATCTTCACAATCAGCATGTACACATACACCACATATAACAAACACAGACAACATGCCATATCTATACATCGCCTAGAGCTCAATTAACTATGTAGGTCCATAATACACACTCCTCATAGGTCACCATATATTAACATATATACGCATGCACCTCTATACTCTGACATACAATCATGTATGTCTTCTAGTACCCATCCAACATTCACAGATGTATCATCACCCAAGTTTTATCATATCAATATCAATACACATAGATAACCATACATAACTATATTCATCCATATACAGGTGTAAGCGTTCCAGCTTACAGCCATACATATATCATATACTCATCAATACATAACACTAATACTCTAAGATATAGCCATACATACATGGGTGGAACTCAAGGATCCACACATGCATCAGCACACTCTACATGTGCATACATCACATATAGTATATAGCCACTACATAGTACATCTATACACTACATGCACCTCAATCAAGTATATAACCCAATTATACACAGTACTCATAAGTCAACCATATATTAACACATATACTTCAAATACAATCACATAGTCATATAATCATTCATACATATACCATAGTCATATGTACATGAGTATATCATCTTAATATACTCGACAAGCCATATTCAACACATATAGGGCTACAAATGTATAGGTACACATACATACACACAGAGATATATACACACATTCTTACTCAGTCAACACTCTAGTGTCTACCCTCAGGGCTCTATACCTCATACTTCTGATATCTTGGCTCTATCTGAAGGTAGAACTCCTACCACCTTAAGACTAACTACCTCTGGAACACTACACGCACTACCCTTACACAGCCGCAGTGCGGAGACCTGCATGGGTCGCCACCTGTAACGTCCCGCTCCCCGGGATACCCGATAAGTATGAATCCGTATCAGGTATTCTCGAATCAGCGAGTGTTACGAAAGAAACATACAAAACTCAAGGCAGGTCCACTGCGCACTGCTGGGATAGTACCTGTAATGTTCCCAAAGCACAACCAAACAACCAATAACATAAACACAGAAAGAAACACTGAGGGAAACCGTACAACCACAAATCCCAAAGAAAAGTCTGATATCTTAAACATCATCCATATGTACATACATCCATCATTATCATCTCATCACTACCCAAACAAAACCCCAAAAGTACAAACACCCTCTCCTCTCCCCTCGCCATCCCAACCTAACTCATCCTCAGAACTCCACTGCTCCACATCCTAGCCATCAACCAACTCCATCACCAACACCTGAAAAGTCAACGATGAGGCACGTCAACGCGTGACCCAGTAGGAATTCCATATCTCAACTAGTCCTTACATGAAGTGTGGAAAGGTGCACGTGAGCAGGCAGAGTGTATGACATGGCATATACTGTAGTAAAGGAAGTAACAACTATAGTTATGAACATGTCAAAGCGTGCTCGTGCAACAGGCAAGGTGTACAACGATGGTATACAACATAAAAGAACCATTGTAAAGAAACACAAGTAAACAACATATACATTTACCATTTCTACAAGAATAATGAGGGTTAACAATTAATTCATTGGTTAGCATTTTGGAACCCGGATAAATCGTAGGACCTTAAGGAGGCTGACTTCACCCAGTGTGGGTGAAAAAGTGGTACCCCAACCAGCAACACGAGCACCGGAGGGGGCCACTCGCTACTCCGTACCCGAACGGGGCAAGGTACTGGAGCGAGCCAGCTCGGTTTTTCTGTCGGACAAACGGAGAAAATCATCAGTTACCGTCATGGTGCATCACGAGTACACCAGCGGCCTCTCCAACCCTTTCAACTCGCCCTTCTGGGAGTGATACAGCGGGTGAGAATTCATATCATCTGTCCGCTCCTTAACTCCTATAATTTACTCGTGTTTCCCCCAAACCCCATGTCATCCTCCTTTAAGAGGACTTAGTCATTTTCATGAAACATACCACTTTCCATTTCTTTTCTTTCCACAGTTCATCACATATTTGGGACATGCATCACCGTGTGCATTCCCTTTCTCATTTCTCATAATATACATGAAACATATAACCAAATTCACATCATCATTTGCATGTGCCAAGAATATAAACCATATATCAGCATGTAACAGAAATAATTAAGAATATTAACGGCAAGTTTAATATCAAAAAGAGCTTAAAACAACATTCAAATCTTTCAGCTTGCTGGAAAAACAGAACAGTTAGATTAAGAAGCACATTACTCCATACTTTTGTATCAAACATGCACATACAATATAAATGATTGTAGATATAGTTGTTATGGATTCACATATAAATTTTTAGGCAGAAATATGAACTGGGTGATTTATGGTGAATTGTTTGGTAAGACCTGACGAATCTGTTTTTCAGACAGATTTTAAGAGCTGTAAAGATTGCTAGTTTAGGACATGTTACAGTTAGAATCTCGAAAATGTGCACGCTAGGAAAGTTGTAGAAAAAGTTGTTATCTTTCCAACGAGACCAAGTTCATCAATTTCTATGGAGTGTACATGGACTGATCTACGTTTTGCCAAACTGTGTCCAGACTGGATGAAATTCCGACATGTTGTAAAGATGGAATTATTAGTCCTAATTACAGTCCGAATTAGTAAAAGTTTATAACATGAAAGTTATAGATAACAGTCCAATATTTAAGCCATAAAAATTTCAGAGCAAACACAATTCTAGATTGGGATGACTAAGCAAAACAATCAGCATATAAATCTGTCCAGATTTGCTCACCGCGTATGACCACCCAAAACTCAAGATTGCTCACCGCACAAAACTCAGGATTGCTCACCGCACACAACCATACAAACTCAGGATTGCTCATCGTACACAACCATACTAAACTCAGGATTAACATAAGAAAAGTTAAAACCACAACAACAACAATCATGAAACTAAGCATGCAACTCTAATACTAGTTAGAGATGGAATCCTACCTCAGGGGTGATGAAAGACAAGGGGGTAGCCCAAATCCCTATGACTCCTCCTTCTTCAAACCTTCTCCTTCTCTAAATCCTTCTTCTCCTCCACAGGCTTCCAGAATGAGCAACAACACCCAAACGACGACAGGGATGCTACAGGAGTGTGCAGAGTGAGGGTGGCGTAGCCCTACAGGTGCTCAGTCCCCCTAATGTCTAAGAGAGAGCAACGGGAAGGGATGAATTCGGTCTGATCTTTGGGAAGAGAGTGAGTGAATAAAACATTCTCTCTAATTCCTAGAGTAGCCACCTCATCTCCCTAAAATCCTCTAAGCATGCCACCAAGCCTTGGGTTAGGTAAGGATCAGGGAGCTATTGACACATCAAAGGGTGAGGTGTCACTTAGGTAAAATTAGGATTTGTCTTTTAGAAAAATAATTATACACACTTAATACACATACAATACTTACTACTCATCAAGACATTAGTATTCCAACCATATACTTTATTTAATAAAATCATATGTCATACAAAATTATTTAAAAATAATTTTTAGCTTGACAAAATTAAATAAAATACATAAGGACTTCCAAAAATTTATACGCATATATATACGTCCAAAAATGTGTATTAATACACGTATATGAATTTTGGGGTCATTGCAGAGTGGATTCTTATAGTTTTCATATGGAAAGTGATGGTGATGCGCTACCGATGTTGTTGGAGCCAAGATTTAGTCCGTTTGATGACTAGATAACCCGGTAGCTTGGGCTGCCATAAATAGTAATATTCATCAACCCCGTTATTCGCTTGTCATGCCTTATTTTGCACTATACGTGTGTTATACTGAACACACATGGTATTTCTACCTACGGGGTATACGTAGGCGTGAAATAAGCGTGGATATTGATGTATGTAACGTATTGAAAGGGAGATTGAGCCGTAATGCGTGGCTAAGAGGCGAGAAAGCGAGATTGAGTGCGGGAGAAGTGTGAAAGACGTCGTAAGTGCAAAACAACAAGAATGTGTTAACTGTGTGCGTGTGAAGCATGTATACATGCAAGGATGTGCGTGGATGTGTGTAGTAAGAGCCATGAAAGTGTGTAAGGGGTTAGGGGTCAATGGCAACCTCCGCAAATTTTTAGAAAGGTGAGGGGCAAAACGGTCATTTGGACTAAATTTGCTGTCCATACATACTTAAGTGGTCAGTGCATAAAGTAATGGCAAACTTGTAAATACCTAGAAGTTGAGGGGAAATTTTTGAAGGGTATTTTAGTCATTTTAAGTTAACCATGGCTTATGGGAGAAGCTAAGGAGGGTGTAGAAATTTCTTTAGATTTCTCTCTTTTTCTTTCTAAAACCTTCTATCATCTTCTCTCTCTCTTTCCCCTCTCCATCCCCTAGCTTAGGCCGACCACACCCTCCTCTTTTCCCCTATTTTCTTCACTTCAAAACCTTAATTTATCCCTCCAAAAATCAAGAATCTCATATGGGTTCAAGTGGGAAGAAGATGGAGAACAAAGAAAGAGAAGGAGAAGAGGAAAACCGAGCTTTTGAGGTAGGAATCCTCTTGGATTTGGAATTCCATTAAATTGTTCTTGCTCTCTTGTTTTTATAGCATGATTCACTTAATATGTGATAGGGATAATAAAAAATCTATGTATCATGTTCAATTTCACAATTTTCCCTTGAAATTCTTAGCAAACCCATCTACTTTAAAATTCAGAAATCTTGATGTCTGATTTTGCCTTGATTGTGGTTACTGTAGCTTGAATTAGGGTTCGAAAAAAATATGAGCTTGTAGATCTTGAATTTCTACCGCAAAATCATATAAATTTTGATATAGTTTCAATTCAGAAATTAGGAGAAATAAATCCATCTTTACAACTTGTCTGTTTGATTTTCAGTGTTGACATAGTTTAGTAAAATTGGCCTAGACACATGCACACATCATGGAATTTTATGACCTTGGTCTTGTTGGAAAGTTAAAAAGTTTTTCTAAAAATTCGTCGGGTGCTTATATGTCAAATTTCTGACTCCAACATGTCCAAAATTGGCTTTCAATACAGACCCGGAAATCTGTCTGAAAAAACAGATCCGACACACTTCACCAAATAAATCACCATAAATCACCTACTCAATATTTTTTCATGAAATTTTATTTGTGAATCCATGACTAACATATCTACAACTTTCATTTGAAATTTTTTGTTAAATTCTGATTATGATTGGGTGACATCAGTCAATTATTTGGACTGTTAGCAATTTTCCTGCAAGCTGAAGCATTTGAGTGGTGATATTAATTGGGTATTGTTGCTAAATTTCCCTATATGATCAATGATTATTGTTGTTACCTGAAAGTTAGTTTAATTTTGCAAATGGTACATGTATATAATATTGTGTTTCTTGATATGAACTACGCCCGTCAAGTGTTCGCTGAAATGCTTCAATGAAACATAAGTTGAGAAACATGCGAAATGGGCATGTATATATTTGTAATATGAGAAATGATGTGAATGAGCAATGTTTTAGGACACGTATGGCACTACATGGAGCGAGAGCCACAATAGGAGGCAGGGGAATTCGCTGTGGGCCGTGACCGTGTAGGCACCTTTTGACTCCATCGGTAGTTACCACAGTTGAGAACGGAGTAGATCACGATACACTTGCACGCCGGCACATTCATGGGATCCCATTGCATCTCATTTTGCATCATGTGCATCATTATGTATCATTATATCCATTGTGTGTGATGTGTTTCATATATGTAATGTATGCGTGTTGCGTGTTACTCCTTCTGCTGGCAGCACTTCCACTTCCCTTTGCCTGTTTCTTTGTGACTCTGTGTTATGCTTCAGGCACTTGCACTATCTTATTAGATAATGGTTGCTTGGACACTTGTGTTATTATTATTATTATTCGTGCTAACCTTTTTCTTGCAGTAACTCGACATTGGACCGCATGTATGATTTCCTTGTTTTTAGCTATTTAATTTTCATTATATCACTTGTTACATGCTCTATTTTCCTTGCTTGCCTTATGATTTGATAACCTTAAAACGGTGTTCCAAATCCAAGTTGGTTCCTACTGGGGCACGCATTGACGTGCTTCTCCCCACTTTTCAGGTAGCAGGGTCAGCTTGGTTGGAGGTGACTTGGAGTTGGGTTCAGGGATAGCACTTGGTGTGAGCTGTCTTGCGGTGTGATATGTTTGTCTTGGGAGGTGGAGAATGATGGTGTATATGTAGTGGTGTACCTGGTTTATGTATATAAATGGAAGTTGTTATATATATATGTTATGTTGTTGTTATTCTATATATTTCATGCGGTAGTTTAATATTATTGTGGAGCTTCACTTGTACTATCCCAGCATATGCGCAGTGGCATGCTTGTTCAGTTTCTCCTTTCTCTTTCTTTTCCTCTCTCATCACCCTCACTATTCAGAATACTTGGAAAAAAAATTTGATGTCGGGTATTCTGGGGAACGGGGCGTGACAGTGTTTGCTGGCCCATGCAGGTCTCGAACCTGCGATGTGCGTAAGGATAGTAAAAGTAGTGCTTCAGTAGGTGATTGGGATAGGTTTGCCCTAAGGTGGGTAGTGACATTAGAGCCTTAAGTGATCCACCCTTAAACTCCTAGCTTAGAAGGTCAGGAGATGAACTTTCTATAGTGGAGTATACTATAGATGTATATTTGTTGGTATCAGAGTATACATATATAATAATGAGAATTTATGTATATAAATGCAGTTGTTGTACTTGGATAATTGAATTATATACGTCGCATGAAAACTTGTATTCAGTAAATATACATATAATTATATTTGAATGGCAGGAAAGTTGCATGTATGGATAGGTGTGGGCGTATATACTAGGTGTGCGAGTGCTTGAGTATATGTATATGTTATATTTCTATATAGATACGAGATACGGATGGGTGTGTAAATATGTGGTATACTTGTGTGACTTTGAGGTATAGGTGATATGTGTATGTTTATTGGTAGATGTATACGGGTGGATGCATATAAGCTAGCATGGATATTATATGTTTGTAGAGGCATGGACAAGGATGTGTACGTATATGATGTGAGTACATGTATGCGGTTCACCATCTCCTAAATTATAGGTGTGTTTCATGTGGGGAGTACACCAATGTGTGTACATCTACCCTTGTATGGATAAAGTAGTGGAATGTCTATATTGTCATTGGACATGGGGGGAGTTTATATGTGTGAATATATGTGAGCTTGTTTGGGTAAAAGGTGTAGATGTGTGTGAGGGAAGTTAGTGCATATATATCGCTAATGTTGCATTGCTAGTGTATGAATTCCTAATGTGTTAGATTTGAATGACTACGCAAGTATGGGTATATGCTGTCTACGTACTTATATGAACCGATATATTGTCTTAATTTGGTATATAGTTGTGGGTTGTACTAGTGCGTGAAGACATGTGTTGTGTATAGCCATATATGGTGTGTATGTAGCGGTATAGATAAGTAAGGGACGTATGGATAGTATGGGTAATGCTCCAGGGTGTTTAGAGTAGATGTACCCTAAGGAGGGTAGGGATGCTTTAGACCCGTCTACCCTAAGTTTAGGCAGTTAGCTCTATACCGTGCCTAGTATGGGATAAGGATATAAGTATAACGTGTAACACATGTAAGATGTGATGGATATAAGGATTTGAGATTATACAATGCGTGTATAAGTGGGATGGCTAAGGGTTTGCACGATTAAGTGGAGTTACGGTATCTATTATACATTTGACAGTGTTTTTTGAATTCCAGGGCTGACTAGGACAAGATAAAGAATGGCTGAGATTTGATCTTGGTAAATCAATGGTTGAGATTGTATTTTGTAAAAAATTTAGTGGGAAAACTTAAATTTTGGTGGAAAAAGTGTCCTGGGAACCAAAACATTGAAATTAAAAGTATCTTGGGAAAGGGAGAAGTGCCTTGGGAACCTAAACTTTGAAATTAGAAGTGCCTTAGGAAACATTGTGGAGATTAAATTTGGAGGGAATATTGCCTTAGAAACATAAATTTTGAAATTAAAAGTACATTGGGAAAGATTATGGAGAAGCATGGGGTTTGTTGTTCCGCGCAAAACAATTTAGCAGAACAACAAATTAGCGTAAAAATACCCTGAGATTTGTTGTTCCGCGCCCGGGCCGAAGGCGCCCGCTAAATTTTTTACGATAATTTATTCTGTGCCGAAAGCGCGGGTACCAAATTTGTTGTTTGACGTCGAATTTGTTGTTACGTGTCGAATGCACCTGCACCGAATTTGTTGTTCCGCGCCGAAGACGTCTGCGTCGAAGGTGCCCATGCCACTAAATATTTTTATGCTAATTTATTGTTCTGTTAAATTTTAGCTATGAAAATTTTTTAAATGAACCATGCCCTCGGGCACGGGTTATGACTAGTCTATTCTATAAAACAGGGATGTTATCAAGAGAAATTAGATAAGAGAAATTGGACAAGAGTACGTACATACATATACATACATACATACATACATACATATGCATACATACATACATATACATACATACATATACATATATCTATTCTATAAAATAGGGATGTTATCAAGAGAAATTGGATAAGAGAAATTGGACAAGAGAAATTGGATAAGAGAATTTGGACAAGAGTATATACATACATATATATATATACATATATACATATACATATATTACATATACATACATACATATACTTATATCTATTCTATAAAAAAAGGATGGTATCAAGAGAAATTGGACAAGGGAAATTGGATAAGAAAATTTGGGCATGAGAAATTGGATAAAAGAAATTGGATATCTATTATATAAAAGAGGGATGTTGTCAAGAGAAATTGGATAAGAGAATTTGGATATCTATTATATAAAAGAGGGATGTTGTCAAGAGAAATTGGATAAGAGAATTTGGACATGAGAAATTGGATAATAGAATTTGGATATCTATTATATAAAAGAGGGATGTTATCAAGAGAAATTGGATAAGAGATTTTGGGCATGAGAAATTGGATAAGAGAATTTGGATATCTATTATATAAAAGATGGATGTTATCAAGAGAAATTGGATAAGAGATTTTGGGCATGAGAAATTGGATAAGAGAAATTGGATATCTATTATATAAAAGAGGGATGTTATCAAGAGAAATTGGATAAGAGAATTTGGACATGAGAAATTGGATAAGAGAATTTGGGTATCTATTATATAAAAGGGGGAAATTAGATAAGAGAAAATATAAGAGATGTGATTTTGTGGGATAAGAGAGGAGGTGTGGAATTTTGCACATACAACCCCGGTTTTTGCATTTTTGCCACTGCACCCTCCCCACACACACACCCACACTTTTTATTCTACCCCCCTTCCGACCATTTTTTTTCAGCCCTTTGAAGTTTTTGAATATTATCCTACTAGGACAAAGCTTTGTCCTACGTGGCAAGTTTGTCCTAGGTGGCAATGACAATTTTGGGGGGAAACTTGAAATTTTGTGGGAAAACTTGAAATTTACGGGAACTTGAAATTTGTGGGGGGAAAACTCAGCCATTAAATAAACTGTGCCCTATGGGCACGGGTAATGACTAGTATGTATATATGTGTATACGTTTACCCTGTAGAATGGTGTTTATAGGACCATTTGGATGCATGTGTAGTGCATGCACCCTTCCGTATATAGCAGCATGAGTGGGACTGTGTATTGGTAAATAGATACTTGAATGTATGTAGGTGTGTCACGCCCTGCTTCCCTAAAATGGAGGCGAGACGTGAAAAGGTCCGCACGGGAGTGGAGCTGTGAAGCCCCAAAACCGATAAGCGTCAATAAAACATAAGCAGGTCCCTGTAACCACAAACGGAACAACAATAATAACACAAGGAGAGACAGAAATAAAATCTCAAATCTCAGAATTTGTCCAACATTTAAAATTAAGTTCAACATCCAGAAAAGCCACCAGGCTAAAAGGAAGAGTCTAAAGGCCCAGAACAAGGCCAACAAAAGGGACAACATAACAAAGTATTGGTACCACGCACCGACAACAAAACAGTCTCTACGACTGATCGCCCGTGTCCACAAAGTCCTTGTCAAACACAGGCTCGGGCTCGGCGTCTGCAAACACCTCGTCCTCAACAATGAACTCAGGCTCAGGATCTAACATGTGACACCCAAAAGAGTAAAGCGGCACATGTCAGCAAGTCTAAAAGACTTGGGCAAGGAAACTGAAAGTAAGGTAAACTAACAACTTAGCAGTTATAGTATGCATGACATGGCAGTTATGGTATAAGTGCACAAGTAAGACATGGTGAAACAATAAGTGCAAGAGAACAATTTATCAGTGCATGTCAAGAGTAGCCAAGCTACTAACAATATCAATCTTTTCACTAGTCACGTTTCAAGTTGTTTGTAGATGTTTACGCCCTACAGCTGAACTGTTGGACATTCACACTGATTGGCCACTTAATACTACCCCAGAACCCAGAGTTTACGCCTTACAACTGCAGTTGCTGATCGGGCAGACTCCCAGTTGAATGGCCGCTTAACTCTTACCCCAAAACCCACGTGTAAACGAGCCAGGGTCCCTGTACACGAGCTCAGTAAATGAGCCAGGGTTACCCCACACAAGAGCTCGTTTCCTGGATCACAAACCAGGAGCGTATTTCATTTGGCATAGGGGTGCACCTAGCCTCAATCATTTCACAAGGTGTAGCAGAGCTACGCAATTACGGAAACACTAAAAAAAGGCAATGACATGACAATTAATTCGCGTACCGTTAATGGAAATTAAACATGACATGGTAGTTGTGCAACATGATAAATGTCGGATCTAGCTTCGTTGTCAAGCTAGTTCCTGAAATTGCGCCTAGGCGAGTATCATTTCGTCGCCTAGTCTCTTTTACGCCTACAACAAGCAAATGGCCTAAGACATGGCCCAAAACCCTAAGTGGCAAGTTTCACTTGCCTAGCACCGATGATGACGATCACGAAGGTTTGTCACAAAATGGTAACCTACGGGGATGAGATCGCTGCCATGGCAAAACAATATTAGAACAACATCCAACCTAGTTTTATTAGGGTTTCACAAAAACACAAATGGGTTATGAGAATATTAAGAGATCGATTTATTACCGAATCGTTAGCGGAAGAACGATGCCGAGCAAGCACGGCGACGGAAGAAACGATCCGGGGAACCTACGGTTCAGATCTGGAAATGGGGTGAAAATATGGAGAAATGGGGTTTTGGGGGTTTTTGGGGGTTTTCCGGCGACCTAGAGGAGGTGGCCGGCCAAAATGGAGAGGGAAGCTCCAAGGGGAAGGAATGGCTTGGGGAAATGTTGAAGGGTGATTTGGGGGAGAAAATGGCTCAGGAGAATGAAAGAGGGATGAAAGAAATCGTGGGTGGGGTTTAAATAGGAAGAGCTGGCGGCTACCCAGAAATTAGGGTTTTAACACTGATTAGTCGGTCAAAGAGCAACCTCTGACCGACTAGTTTGGGAACTAGTCGGTCGGTTGATCAACGCAAACCGACTAAGTGTAAACAATAACTCCTGTACAAAAATATGATTTAGATTTAGTCGGTCAAAGAACAACTACTGACCGACTAGTTTCTCATCTAGTCAGTCGATGAACGTTCTTAGACCGACTAAGAATGAATAGTACTTGGTATCAAAAATGATCATAGAGCTAGTCGGTTAAAGAACGATTGCTGACCGACTAGTTTGCAACCTAGTCAGTTGACAAATATTCTTAGACCGACTAACGATAAACAGTAACTCCTGTACAATTGACAAAGCCCACTAGTCGGTCCATGAAGGTTTGCCGACCGACTAAATCGTCATCTAGTCGGTCGGTTGTCCTTCTTAAAATCTCCAACACTGTCCTCAAGTGCGATGCATGCTCCTCCTCCGACTTTGAATAGATCAAAATGTCGTCAATAAAGATAACGACAAACTTATCTAAAAAGTCGTAGAAAATCAGATTCATCATATTCATGAAAACTACGGGTGCATTGGTTACACTGAAAGGCATAACCACAAACTCGTAGTGTCCATACTTCGTCCTGAATGCTGTCTTCGGAACATCTTCCTTCTTCACCTTCAACTGATGGTAACCACTCCTCAAATCCAATTTAGAAAACACCCTCGAACCTCCAAGCTGATCAAAAATATCATCGATGCGAGGCAACAGGTATTTATTCTTGATGGTCACCGCATTCAACTCACGATAGTCCATGCACATGCGACGCGAACCATCCTTCTTCCTCACCAGCAGCACTGATGCTCCCCACGGAGACACATTAGGATTGATATAACCCTTCTGCAAAAGCTCATCTAGCTGCTTCCGCAATTCCTCCAACTCAGCGGGTGCCATACGATACGGTGCCTTCGAAATCGGCTGTACTCCTGGAACAAGATCAATAGAAAATTCCAGAGCTCGATTAGGTGGCAATCCAGACATCTCCTCGGGAAAGACGTCATCAAAGTCCCGCACAACTGTCGGCCTCTCCAGCTCCATCTGCATAGCCACAATCTCCACCGGCCTGGCCCGAAACCTGACAGGACCAAGCGAGCTGCTACCTCGGCTGAACTCAAACACTGGATGTCCGGGAATCTCGAACACCACCTTCTTCCTCCGACAGTCGATCGTAGCATAGAAGCTCGCAAGCCAATCCATCTCAAGGACCGCATTATAGTTGATGATGTCGTGGACAATGAAATCAGCGTAAAGCTCATGTCCACAAACCACTAACGAGTAAGAATTGCAACCAAGATGGACCGAGACCACGCCATTTCCTGTGACGATATTCTAACTCTTGGAAAGAGGGGACATCGACAAGGAATGCTTCTCCACGAAGCTCCGAGAAATAATGCACATCGATGCACCGGAGTCAAAGAGAACTCGTGCAGGAAATGTGCACACCAAAACCACACCTAACAAGCAATTTAACAATCAAACCCTAGTCTAGCAAACAATCATGTTCAAGCATACAACATAATCTAACAAACAAAGCCAAATAAGAAAGGAACAGCTAGAAGGAGAGTTACCTGTGATAACCTCATCCACAGCCTCGCTCTCTACAGCGGTCATCAGAAAAACCTGCCTCCTCGGCGGAAAAGCCTGCTGAAAAGCCTGCCTCTGAGGGACAAGAGCTGCTCCACGACCGGCAGGAACAGGCACTCTCTGCTGCAACGGCTGTGCTACAACAGGTGCCCTCCGCAACTGATTCGCATGCCGACAATCCTTCACGACATGAGAAGCATCACCACAAACCAAACACTGGCCCAGAAACTTCCTACACTGATCCTTGTTGTGGCCAGGCTTGCCGTAGAAATGGCAAGTCTTCTGATTAGGCCCTCCTGGCCTCTTGAACTGCACCGGATGATTAGGCTTGAAACCAGGCCTAACCACCGCTCTGTCCTGCTCCACAGGCCTCTTCCCAGCACCAGAAACATGTCCTATCCTCTGACTCAGGTTCAGCTCCTGCCTCCTCGCAGCGACCAGAACCTTCTGGTAAGAGTCCAGATCAGAGGAAGACACAAAACTCTGAAGCTCCAAAGCAAGTCCCTGCATGAACCTCTGAGCCCTCTCATCAGCATCCTGCACCATCTTCGGTGCGAACCGACTGAGCCTAGTGAACTCTTGGTGGTACAGGTCCACCGTCAAGCTCCCTTGCTTCAGATCAATAAAGCGCTGCAGCATCTCCTTCCTAGCAGCTTCGGAAAGAACTCCTCATCAAATCTAGACTTAAAGGTAGCCCAAGCTATCGGCTCCACCAGTATCTTATCTTCCGCATCCCACCAGTTCCGAGCATTTTCCTTGAGTTGCCTCTTCGCCAAATCAACCCATCCAGCCCGGGTGATCTTGGCCATCTTCAAGTTATCCTCAATGTTCCGAATCCACTCATCGACAACCAGAGGACCCTCAGACCCATCAAAATATGCGGGACCCAGCTCCCGAAATAGCTTCGCTCCCAGCTCGGAGCGAGGGGCATCCGGGATTGCCCGACCAGCTCGAACAACTGGAGCATTATGGACTTGCAGGAGCACACCCTGCTGCACCTGCATCATCTGAAGCATCATCCGCATCATCTCTCCATTGGTGGGTTTCCGCTCAGGCTCCTCGTCATGAGGGGGCGCACCACTACCTCCACCACGGGTGAATCGCCTTCCTGCCATCTAATGACACAGAAAACGAAGAAGATTAGACTCATAGCTTATGACTCGGACGTCGAACTTAGTTTATTGGACATTCTAATATTATTATCATCATTCCGATAATCGCAGTTACAGAAGAGACCTGCATGGGCCACCAACAAAACCTGTCACGCACCGCTTCCCTAAAATGGAGGCGAGACGTGAAAAGGTCCGCACGGGGGTGGAGCTGTGAAGCCCCAAACCCGATAAGCGTCAATAAAACATAAGCAGGTCCCTGTAACCACAAACGGAACAACAATAATAACACAAGGAGAGACAGAAATAAAATCTCAAATCTCAGAATTTTTCCAACATTTAAAATTAAGTTCAACATCCAGAAAAGCCACCAGGCTAAAAGGAAGAGTCTAAAGGCCCAGAACAAGGCCAACAAAAGGGACAACATAACAAAGTATTGGTGCCATGCACCAACAACAAAACAGTCTCTACGACTGATCGCCCGTGTCCATGAAGTCCTCGTCAAACACAGGCTCGGGCTCGGTGTCTGCAAACACCTCGTCCTCAACAATGAACTCAGGCTCAGGATCTAACATGTGTCACCCAAAAGAGTAAAGGGGCACATATCAGCAAGTCTAAAAGACTTGGGCAAGGAAACTGAAAGTAAGGTAAACTAACAACCTAGCAGTTATAGTATGCATGACATGGCAGTTATGGTATGAGTGCACAAGTAAGACATGGTGAAACAATAAGTGCAAGAGAACAATTTATCAGGCATGTTAAGAGTAGCCAAGCTACTAACAATATCAATCTTTTCACTAGTCACGTTTCAAGTTGTTTGTAGATGTTTACGCCTTACAGCTGAACTGTTGGATATTCACACTGATTGGCCGCTTAACACTACCCCAGAACCCAGAGTTTATGCCTTACAACTGCAGTTACTGATCAGGCAGACTCCCAGTTGAATGGACGCTTAACTCTTACCCCAAAACCCACGTGTAAACGAGCCAGGGTCCCTGTACACGAGCTCAGTAAATGAGCCCGGGTTGCCCCGCACAAGAGCTCGTTTCCTGGATCACAAACCAAGAGCGTATTTCATTTGGCATATGGGTGCACCTAGCCTCAATCATTTCACAAGGTGTAGCGGAGCTACGCAATCACGGAAACACTTAAAGAATGCAATGACATGACAATTAATTCGTGTACCGTTAATGGAAATTAAACATGACATGGTAGTTGTGTAACATGATAAATATCGGATCTAGCTTCGTTGTCAAGCTAGTTCCTGAAATTGCACCTAGGCGAGTATCATTTCGTCGCCTAGTCTCTTTTACGCCTATAACAAGCAAATGGCCTAAGACATGGCCCAAAACCCTAAGTGACAAGTTTCACTTGCCTAGCACCGAGGATGACGATCACGAAGGTTCGTCACAAAATGGTAACCTACGTGGATGAGATCGCTGCCATGGCAAAACAATATTAGAACAACATCCAACCTAGTTTTATTAGGGTTTCACAAAAACACAAATGTGTTATGAGAATATTAAGAGATCGATTTATTACCGAATCGTTAGCGGAAGAACGATGTCGAGCAAGCACGGAGACGGAAGAAACGATCCGGGGAACCTACGGTTCAGATCTGGAAATGTGGAGAAAATCTGGAGAAATGTGGTTTTGGGGATTTTTGGGGGTTTTTGGGGGTTTTCCAGCGACCTAGAGGAGGTGGCCGGCCAAAATGGAGAGGGAAGCTCCAAGGGGGAAGGAATGGCTTGGGGAAATGTTGAAGGGTGATTTGGGGGAGAAAATGGCTCAGGAGAATGAAAGAGGGATGAAAGAAATCGTGGGTGGGGTTTAAATAGGAAGAGATGGCGGCTGCCCAGAAATTAGGGTTTTAACACTGATTAGTCGGTCAAAGAGCAACCTCTGACCGACTAGTTTGGGAACTAGTCGGTCGGTTGACCAACACAGACCGACTAAGTGTAAATAGTAACTCCTGTACAAAAATAGGATTTAGATTTAGTCGGTCAAAGAACAACTACTGACCGACTAGTTTCTCATCTAGTCGGTTGACGAACGTTCTTAGACCGACTAAGAATGAATAGTACTTGGTATCAAAAATGATCATAGAGCTAGTCGGTTAAAGAACGATTACTGACCGACTAGTTTGCAACCTATTCAGTCGACAAATGTTCTTAGACTGACTAACGATAAACAGTAACTCCTGTACAATTGACAAAGCCCACTATTCGGTCCATGAAGGTTTGCCGACCGACTAAATCGTCATCTAGTCAGTCGGTTCCCCTTCTTAAACCGGCTAATGTGCACAGAAAGTTCCGAAATGGAGCGCGAAGCTCCGGGATCGATTCCTAAGACTCCTAGGCTTGATCTAACAATAAGATATGACCGATATGAAGACTGTCACGAATGACTTACTCCAAAATCGACGATTCCAAGGAAGAAGCTAGAAAATCACGACGAAACGATCGAAAATGAAAGCTACGGAGACGAAAACCACACATGAGGAGAAAATCCACCAAAACATATATATATAATATAAATAATCCAAATACATGAAAACCAGTCGTTACATCCTCCCCAACTTAAGAAAAATTCCGTCCTCAGAATTTCCCAACACTCACGTGTCCGGGAACAAAAGTGAGAAACGCTCTCGCATCTCATCCTCATTCTCCCAAGTAGACTCTCCAGGCGAGCCATGTCACCAAATCACCCTCACAAGATTGACAACCTTGTTCCGAAGTGACTTCTGACGCCTGTCCAGAATCTGTACTGGCTACTGGTCATATGTCATATCAGGGCGAACGGTAATCTCCGAGAAATCCACATCATGAGATGGATCGCTAATGTATCGACGAAGCTGCGACACATGGAAAACATCGTGAACTCCTTCCAAAGATGGCGCAAGGCTAAGTGGTAGGCTACCTCACCAACTTTCTCCAGAATGTCAAACGGTCCAATGTATCGCGGGCTCAACTTCCATCGCTTCCCAAAGCGAATCACACCATGATTCGGGGAAATCTTCAAGAACACATGGTCGCCCGGCTGAAACTCCAAAGGACGGTGTTTAGCATCCGCCCAATGCTTAAAATGGTACTGAGCACTCCTCAACCTCTCCCGAATGTTCCTGACAACATCCACAGCCTCCACAATCATCTCAGGTCCCAACAGCTCCCGATCACCAACGTCATCCCAACTCAATGGCGATCGACATTTCCTCCCATAAAGAGCGGAGAAAGGCGCCATGCCAATACTCGCCTGGAAGCTGTTGTTGTAGGAATACTCTACTAGATGTAGATGGTCCTCCCACAAACCCTTGAAATCCAACATGCACGACCTCAGCATGTCCTCCATGATCTGAATCGTCCTCTCGGACTGGCCATCCGTCTGCGGATGGTACGTCGTGCTGAAACTCAGACGCGTACCCAAACTCTTCTGTAAACTCTGCCAGAACTGAGATGTGAACCTCGTGTCTCTGTCCAACATGATACTCACAGGGACTCCATGAAGTCGTACGACCTCCTGCACGATTCACGTTACATCACTATCCAAACTAGGAAAGGAAATAGAAACGGAGAGTATAAGAATTTACCTCCATGTATCTCCTCGCTAGCGCCTCAGTGGACTGTCCCACTCGGAACGGAACAAAGTGCGCGGATTTGGTCAATCGATCTACGATCACCCAAATCGCGTCATTCTGCTTCGGACTCCGAGGTAATCCAGTCACGAAATCCATAATGATGTGTTGCCATTTCCACTCTGGAATCGGAAGCGGTTGTAGCAACCCTGTCGTACGCTAATGCTCCGCCTTCACTTGCTGGCAAACCAAGCACTTGGCTACACTCCGAGCCACACACCTCTTCATGCCATGCCACCAATAGTTCAGACGAAGATCCTGGTACATCTTGGTCCCACCAGGATGCACAGAATACGGCAAACTATGTGCCTCCACCATCAACTCCTCTCTAATATCCCCAGCTGGCACACACAACCTGGCTCCAAACCTCAGCGAGCCATCCTCATGAATCAAAAAGTCAGTCCACAGACCGGCTTCCACCTGCTCCCAAATCTTCACCAGCTTCGGATCCTCAGCCTGGCCAACCTTGACCCGATCCACGATCGTCGACTGTAGCTGCATACACATCAACGAAGAAGCCTCCCCAGGAAGAACAATCTCAACACCAGACTCGCAAAAATCATGCTGCAATCTCCACTGCGAAGTCAAAATCATCACCGCTGGAAGCCTACTCAGCGCATCAGGAAACACATTCACCTTGCCAGGGTGATACTGCAAATCAATCTCATAATCCGCCATGAGCTCGAACCATCGACGCTGTCGCATGTTGAGCTCCTTCTGAGTGAAAATATACTTCAAGCTTTTGTGATCGGTGAAGATCTTCACTTTCTCACTCAGCAGTAAGTGCCTTCAAATCTTGAGCGCAAACACAACAGCAGCCAACTCCAAATCGTGCGTCGGGTAATTCTTCTCATGAACCTTGAGCTGACGAGATGCATAAGCCACTACATGTCCATGCTGATGTAAAACACAATCGAGACCCTTGCCAGAAGCATCGCAAAGGATCTCAAATCCACCGCTGTGATCAGGCACAACAAGAATAGGGGCAGTCGTCAATCTCTCCCTCAGAACACCAAAAGCATTCTCACAATCACCCGACCAAACAAAAGGTACATCTTTCCATGTCAATCTGGTCATCGGCTCAGCAATACGAGAAAAGTCCTTAATGAAGCACCGATAATAACTAGCAAGTCCAAGGAAACTCCGAATCTCAGATGCTGACTGCGGAACAGGCTACTCTCTGATGGCCCTGATCTTCTCGGGATCCACTGAAATACCATCTCCAGTCACCACATGCCCGAGAAAAGCAACTCTGTCCAGCCAAAACTCGCACTTCGAAAACTTAGCATACAGCCGATGCTTCCTCAAAATCTCCAACACTGTCCTCAAGTGCGATGCATGCTCCTCCTCCGACTTTGAATAGATCAAAATGTCGTCAATAAAGATAACGACAAACTTATCTAAAAAGTCGTAGAAAATCAGATTCATCATATTCATGAAAACTACGGGTGCATTGGTTACACTGAAAGGCATAACCACAAACTCGTAGTGTCCATACTTCGTCTTGAATGCTGTCTTCGGAACATCTTCCTTCTTCACCTTCAACTGATGGTAACCACTCCTCAAATCCAATTTAGAAAACACCCTCGAACCTCCAAGCTGATCAAAAATATCATCGATGCGAGGCAACAGGTATTTATTCTTGATGGTCACCGCATTCAACTCACGATAGTCCATGCACATGCGACGCGAACCATCCTTCTTCCTCACCAGCAGCACTGATGCTCCCCACGGAGACACATTAGGATTGATATAACCCTTCTGCAAAAGCTCATCTAGCTGCTTCCGCAATTCCTCCAACTCAGCGGGTGCCATACGATACGGTGCCTTCGAAATCGGCTGTACTCCTGGAACAAGATCAATAGAAAATTCCAGAGCTCGATTAGGTGGCAATCCAGACATCTCCTCGGGAAAGACGTCATCAAAGTCCCGCACAACTGTCGGCCTCTCCAGCTCCATCTGCATAGCCACAATCTCCACCGGCCTGGCCCGAAACCTGACATGACCAAGCGAGCTGCTACCTCGGCTGAACTCAAACACTGGATGTCCGGGAATCTCAAACACCACCTTCTTCCTCCGACAGTCGATCGTAGCATAGAAGCTCGCAAGCCAATCCATCTCAAGGACCGCATTATAGTTGATGATGTCGTGGACAATGAAATCAGCGTAAAGCTCATGTCCACAAACCACTAACGAGTAAGAATTGCAACCAAGATGGACCGAGACCACGCCATTTCCTGTGACGATATTCTAACTCTTGGAAAGAGGGGACATCGACAAGGAATGCTTCTCCACGAAGCTCCGAGAAATAATGCACATCGATGCACCGGAGTCAAAGAGAACTCGTGCAGGAAATGTGCACACCAAAACCACACCTAACAAGCAATTTAACAATCAAACCCTAGTCTAGCAAACAATCATGTTCAAACATACAACATAATCTAACAAACAAAGCCAAATAAGAAAGGAACAGCTAGAAGGAGAGTTACCTGTGATAACCTCATCCACAGCCTCGCTCTCTACAGCGGTCATCAGAAAAACCTGCCTCCTCGGCGGAAAAGCCTGCTGAAAAGCCTGCCTCTGAGGGACAAGAGCTGCTCCACGACCGGCAGGAACAGGCACTCTCTGCTGCAACGACTGTGCTACAACAGGTGCCCTCCGCAACTGATTCGCATGCCGACAATCCTTCACGACATGAGAAGCATCACCACAAACCAAACACTGGCCCAGAAACTTCCTACACTGATCCTTGTTGTGGCCAGGCTTGCCGTAGAAATGGCAAGTCTTCTGATTAGGCCCTCCTGGCCTCTTGAACTGCACCGGATGATTAGGCTTGAAACCAGGCCTAACCACCGCTCTGGCCTGCTCCACAGGCCTCTTCCCAGCACCAGAAACATGTCCTATCCTCTGACTCAGGTTCAGCTCCTGCCTCCTCGCAGCGACCAGAACCTTCTGGTAAGAGTCCAGATCAGAGGAAGACACAAAACTCTGAAGCTCCAAAGCAAGTCCCTGCATGAACCTCTGAGCCCTCTCATCAGCATCCTGCACCATCTTCGGTGCGAACCGACTCAGCCTAGTGAACTCTTGGTGGTACAGGTCCACCGTCAAGCTCCCTTGCTTCAGATCAATAAAGCGCTGCAGCATCTCCTTCCTAGCAGCTTCGGAAAGAACTCCTCATCAAATCTAGACTTAAAGGTAGCCTAAGCTATCGGCTCCACCAGTATCTTATCTTCCGCATCCCACCAGTTCTGAGCATTTTCCTTGAGTTGCCTCTTCGCCAAATCAACCCATCCAGCCCGGGTGATCTTGGCCATCTTCAAGTTATCCTCAATGTTCCGAATCCACTCATCGACAACCAGAGGACCCTCAGACCCATCAAAATATGCGGGACCCAGCTCCCGAAATAGCTTCGCTCCCAGCTCGGAGCGAGGGGCATCCGGGATTGCCCGACCAGCTCGAACAACTGGAGCATTATGGACTTGCAGGAGCACACCCTGCTGCACCTGCATCATCTGAAGCATCATCCGCATCATCTCTCCATTGGTGGGTTTCCGCTCAGGCTCCTCGTCATGAGAGGGCGCACCACTACCTCCACCACGGGTGAATCGCCTTCCTGCCATCTAATGACACAGAAAACGAAGAAGATTAGACTCATAGCTTATGACTCGGACGTCGAACTTAGTTTATTGGACATTCTAATATTATTATCATCATTCCGATAATCGCAGTTACAGAAGAGACCTGCATGGGCCACCAACAAAACCTGTCACGCCCCGCTTCCCTAAAATGGAGGCGAGACGTGAAAAGGTCCGCACGGGGGTGGAGCTGTGAAGCCCCAAACCCGATAAGCGTCAATAAAACATAAGCAGGTCCCTGTAACCACAAACGGAACAACAATAATAACACAAGGAGAGACAGAAATAAAATCTCAAATCTCAGAATTTGTCCAACATTTAAAATTAAGTTCAACATCCAGAAAAGCCACCAGGCTAAAAGGAAGAGTCCAAAGGCCCAGAACAAGGCCAACAAAAGGGACAACATAACAAAGTATTGGTGCCATGCACCAACAACAAAACAGTCTCTACGACTGATCGCCCGTGTCCATGAAGTCCTCGTCAAACACAGGCTCGGGCTCGGTGTCTGCAAACACCTCGTCCTCAACAATGAACTCAGGCTCAGGATCTAACATGTGTCACCCAAAAGAGTAAAGGGGCACATATCAGCAAGTCTAAAAGACTTGGGCAAGGAAACTGAAAGTAAGGTAAACTAACAACCTAGCAGTTATAGTATGCATGACATGGCAGTTATGGTATGAGTGCACAAGTAAGACATGGTGAAACAATAAGTGCAAGAGAACAATTTATCAGGCATGTTAAGAGTAGCCAAGCTACTAACAATATCAATCTTTTCACTAGTCACGTTTCAAGTTGTTTGTAGATGTTTACGCCTTACAGCTGAACTGTTGGATATTCACACTGATTGGCCGCTTAACACTACCCCAGAACCCAGAGTTTATGCCTTACAACTGCAGTTACTGATCAGGCAGACTCCCAGTTGAATGGCCGCTTAACTCTTACCCCAAAACCCACGTGTAAACGAGCCAGGGTCCATGTACACGAGCTCAGTAAATGAGCCTGGGTTGCCCCGCACAAGAGCTCGTTTCCTGGATCACAAACCAAGAGCGTATTTCATTTGGCATATGGGTGCACCTAGCCTCAATCATTTCACAAGGTGTAGCGGAGCTACGCAATCACGGAAACACTTAAAGAATGCAATGACATGACAATTAATTCGTGTACCGTTAATGGAAATTAAACATGACATGGTAGTTGTGTAACATGATAAATATCGGATCTAGCTTCGTTGTCAAGCTAGTTCCTGAAATTGCACCTAGGCGAGTATCATTTCGTCGCCTAGTCTCTTTTACGCCTATAACAAGCAAATGGCCTAAGACATGGCCCAAAACCCTAAGTGACAAGTTTCACTTGCCTAGCACCGAGGATGACGATCACGAAGGTTCGTCACAAAATGGTAACCTACGTGGATGAGATAGCTGCCATGGCAAAACAATATTAGAACAACATCCAACCTAGTTTTATTAGGGTTTCACAAAAACACAAATGGGTTATGAGAATATTAAGAGATCGATTTATTACCGAATCGTTAGCGGAAGAACGATGTCGAGCAAGCACGGCGACGGAAGAAACGATCCGGGGAACCTACGGTTCAGATCTGGAAATGTGGAGAAAATCTGGAGAAATGTGGTTTTGGGGATTTTTGGGGGTTTTTGGGGGTTTTCCAGCGACCTAGAGGAGGTGGCCGGCCAAAATGGAGAGGGAAGCTCCAAGGGGGAAGGAATGGCTTGGGGAAATGTTGAAGGGTGATTTGGGGGAGAAAATGGCTCAGGAGAATGAAAGAGGGATGAAAGAAATCGTGGGTGGGGTTTAAATAGGAAGAGATGGCGGCTGCCCAGAAATTAGGGTTTTAACACTGATTAGTCGGTCAAAGAGCAACCTCTGACCGGCTAGTTTGGGAACTAGTCGGTCGGTTGACCAACACAGACCGACTAAGTGTAAACAGTAACTCCTGTACAAAAATAGGATTTAGATTTAGTCGGTCAAAGAACAACTACTGACCGACTAGTTTCTCATCTAGTCGGTCGACGAACGTTCTTAGACCGACTAAGAATGAATAGTACTTGGTATCAAAAATGATCATAGAGCTAGTCGGTTAAAGAACGATTACTGACCGACTAGTTTGCAACCTATTCAGTCGACAAATGTTCTTAGACTGACTAACGATAAACAGTAACTCCTGTACAATTGACAAAGCCCACTAGTCGGTCCATGAAGGTTTGCCGACCGACTAAATCGTCATCTAGTCAGTCGGTTCCCCTTCTTAAACCGGCTAACGTGCACAGAAAGTTCCGAAATGGAGCGCGAAGCTCCGGGATCGATTCCTAAGACTCCTAGGCTTGATCTAACAATAAGATATGACCGATATGATGCCTGTCACGAATGACTTACTCCAAAATCGACGATTCCAAGGAATAAGCTAGAAAATCATGACGAAACGATCGAAAATGAAAGCTACGGAGACGAAAACCACACATGAGGAGAAAATCCACCAAAACATATATATATAATATAAATAATCCAAATACATGAAAACCAGTCGTTACAAGGTGTGTTGTAGCAAGCGTGGTGTGATTGTGTATATGTGTTGTTATTATTGAATGTGTATTGGTATATGTCGTATGAGTGGTTATATGTATATATATGTGAATGATCCCTATTCTGATACACAAGTATCGGTATATGAATGTACTAGTCATAACCCGTGCCCGCGGGCACGGTTCAATTAAGATTTTCCCCCGCAAAATTTTTGTTCCCCAAATAGTTATTTCCACGGTCAAAATTGCGTGGAACAACAAATTTCCATAAAACTATTTAACTACATGGACGCATTCGGCATGAAACAACAAATTCGGCGCAGAACAACAAATTAGTGTAAAAACATTTAGCGGGCGCCTTCGGCACGGAACAACAAATTAGTTTAAAATTCGGCGCGGACGCCTTCAATTAAGATTTTCCCCCGCAAAATCTTTGTTCCCCAAAAAATTATTTCGACGGTCAAAATTGCGCGGAACAACAAATTTGCGTAAAAATATTTAGCGACATGGATGCATTCGGTATGAAACAACAAATTCGGCGCGGAACAACAAATTAGTGTAAAAACATTTAGGAGGCGCCATAGTTCAAGCAATTGAAGTTTCCCATATCTTGTACCCAACACTCACATTCATATCAATTAAAACTTCAACGCAAACATAACCATAGTTCAAGCGTCTTAGAGGCCGCACCAAGCTACGACTACCAGAACCTCCAATTATGAAAAGGTTTAAACAACATCTAAAAATAGAAAAAGAAGTTAAAGAAAGAAATCAAGGTAATATCACAAAATAAAGGACTGTTCATCCAAGACAATCATATCATTGAGACTAACAAAATTCTATAAAAGTACACATATCATAGAAGCCTCCAATCTCAGCCTAACGGCCAAACTTTAATTAGAGTCTGTTTGAACTTATATTGATGCCACATAGGGAATGAGAAAAACTATGTTCACTGAACTTCAGAAGTTCTACATTGAAAAAAGAGAACATCTTAAGAGCACAAAATTTCTCAATAATGTAGCCAACATAGCAAGAACTTCTGAAGGTGTTCTCTTTTTTAGGCGAAAAGTACTGTAATAGGATTTAACAAAATTTTGCTCTGGGATTGACTAAGCTGATATTAGCTAAAATGCCCCACAAACAATATTGACTATTTTTATCAATGTAGAACTTCTGAAGTTCAGTGAACATAGTTCTTCTCCTTCCTTTTTAAAAGAAACGACACTAATATCACAACTTTTCTTTCTCTTTGTTAATAGAACCATTTTGCCTAGAAACCAGAAAATCAAGTATTTCCTTTATAACTTTTCCAAAACCCTGCTCAAGGATCATGTTTACAATAAAAATAGATCACAAAAACAACATAAACAGATTATCTCACAGAAAGTTCAACAAACATGGATGAGGATGCACCCTATATGATATAAAGCATGCATTTGTACCATTTATGCAGATGTTACAATGCAAAATCCTGCTACAATGCAAAAAGAGAAAGAAAAGAAACCATTCAAAATTTTAAGTCAGACCTTCTCTCAGAAACTTTTCTGTCCCTTTGTTAACAGAATCATTTTGCTTAGAACCCAGAAAATCCAGTATTTACTCTATAGCTTTTCCAAAACCCAGCTCTTGGATCATATTTACATTAAAAATAGATCACAAAAACAACATAAAAATGAACTCACAGAAAGCTCAACAAACATGGATGAGGATGCACCCTACATGATATAAAGCATGCATTTGTGCCATTTATGCAGATGTTACAATGCAAATTCTTGTTACAATGCAAAAAGAGAAAGAAAAGAAACCATGCAAAAAGATGCTCATAATCTATTATACATTTCACAATGCCATATACCAAAAATGTCACAATGTCATATACCAAAAATGTCACAATGTCACAATTTTATACACAATGTCACAATTTCAAAAAATTGCTAGCTTCATTCACCTACAGCATCATTCTCAAAAAATTGCTGGCTTCATTCTCAAAAAATACACCTTCTCAGTCTCAGTTCAAAAATACACCGTATCTAGCCCCTTTTGTTCAAAAATACACAGTCTCAGTTCAAAATTGGCATGTGTAGCTTCCATGTTACACAGAAATTTCCCACCAGGGTTGTCCAGCATCCAGGTTACAGCATGCATGTTACCCCTTCAGTGATACCTGAGTATCTGAATCAAAAAAATCTGTTACAATATGCAATGGCAAGTATCTGAATCCAACTTCCAGATTACTTTCATCATGTGACAAAAATTTAAAAAAAATTCAGCATGCTGGAGTGACATGCATATATTTTGCTTTAGTTTTGCATGTGGAATAAGAGGTATGCACAACAGATTAAGCTAGCATATGACAGAATTGCTTATTTTTGACATTTATTGCTTTACAATGGACAAATCTGATCCACAGAGCTCTTCTCACACCAAGAGCTAATAATGATCACACCAAGAGCTTATTTTTGAGATATAATGGCAATCAAATAGTATTGGGAGCATGTGTAGTTGCTGTTTCGAGATATACCTTGGAATGCAACCTCTTTACCTTCATGCAAGTGATGAAGTAACCTCTGTATAAAAATAAACAAATAATAATTTAATTGTGACATCATAATCTCCTTCAACATAACAAAACAAATCTTTATTTGATAAGATTACACATACAAAAATATCACCTTCAGCATAATGAATGTGTAATGTTCTAACCTTCTCCTTGTTCTGTTTTTATGTTAGTTGCAACTGCTGCTTCAGCTCTTGAACTTGATTTTCTAGAAGATTGGCTCACTGACGCTCAGCCTCCACCTCTCCAAGAGTGGCAGCATGTCTTGCAAGTTCTATTTTGGACTCCAATTCTTTCTGATAAAAGGGAAAAGAATCCAGTTTAGCATATAAAGAAAAGTAAAAAATGCAAGTGTAGTTGTGAAGTGTGATTGAGCTAGAATTCAACAATCTTATGGTTAAACACTTGAGCCAACAATCTTATACGATTTAATGAAATTCATCTTCACCAAAGAGATAATTTAATAAACCAAGCTTTCTATAGAAGAGCTAATATCCAAAATTGATCACAAATTTATCTCTAGGACAAATTTGATTACACAAAAATAACAAAAGCTGAACTGATTAAAAAATACACAAATTGATCTCCTTCAGCAAAATGAACTGAGTAAAAAGACCTACACAAATTGATCTCACAGGATGATCGAGACTGAACCAAAGATTACAATGTAGCAATAGCTTGAGGAGCACATAACAAAGGTGTAATTTAGATCAAAGTTGACGACTATTGCCAATATGCAAAACATTTCTTTAAAACAAAAGGAAGCTAAACAAAATAAAAAAAAATTTGCAAAAACACGCACCCTACGAATGAGATCCAGATTCAACTCGGCCTCGGTGAGCAACATGTCGGCACTGGGATTCCTGTAAAACATGAACTCCCTCTCGCCGTCGGCCCTCAGCGTGACGAACGCCAGCGCGGTGTGGGCCCCGGCGTCGAAGCAGATCCCGCCATCAATCACCCCGTTCTCCTTCATGATGGCCGCCAGCATCCGCCCGAACTCGTCGTCTCCTAGCTTCCCGACGAACGCCGACCGGCCTCCGAGGCGGTTGACGGCGATCGCCACGTTTGCGGGGGCACCGCCGGGGGCCTTCAGGAACCCGGGGGCCTCGGCGAGGGACACGCCGGAGACGGTGGGAACGAAGTCGATCAGCATCTCCCCGAAGCTGATGATGAGTCCGGAATCTCCGTCGGCGAAGTTCCCGTTTCCGTAGACTGAAGGCGCCATTAAGATTACTGTGACCTTTCTAGAGAGAGAAAATGCAAGATCTTTCCTAGAGAGAGAAAGAGCGGAGAAGAACTGCCGCTTTGGGGATTTTGCGAGATCTAGGGTTCCTTTACGTCCTCCTGTCATAGTTGTTGCTATCACGCAAATGGCTGTTGCTATCCCCAAAAAAGCCCATTGCTCATTGCTCTCCCCCAAAAAGCAAGCACGCAAATGGCTGTCACATGTTAGATGGCTGTTGCTATCCCCAAAAAGCCCATTGCTCTCCCCCAAAAAGCAAGCACGCAAATGGCTGTTGCTATCCCCAAAAAAGCCCATTGCTCTCCCCCAAAAACAGACTTGCAATTACGAAAAGGAATGGGACCCACAAAAACTCAAAAATACAAACCATTCATTGCAATTTTTAATCCCAACCATTCATCATCCAAGATTAAATCCTGGCCGTCTTTTATCTACCCCTTTGTCCTAGTCAGCTTGTCCTAGTCAGCCCTAGGATTCAAAAAACTCCGTCAAATGTAATATAGATACGTATATGGGGTGTGATATCTATTAGATGTGTATAAATATTGGAATGTACCTATTTGCATATGTATACTAGTTTGAGTATGTGAATAGCGGATGCTATGTATATGAGGGTATGGATAGCTACCGACTACTTGTTAGTGTAGTTTGAGTAGCTTGACTGTATAGATGTGTGATAGCAGGATAAGTATGGTATATGCGTATGGGTGTGTGCCCATACATGGGAATGTATGTGCATGGTGCATGGATCCTAATAGGTATATATACATGTCTGTATGCATACCTACTATTAGAATAAGAATCTGGTGTGTATGAGTGAACGTGTATATGGCTATGTGTAGGCCTGGAGATATATATAGGGTGTTGATGTGAATACATCTGTGTGAATGTAATGAGTGTGTATATAATTAGATGTAGAGTATCTATGTGAATTATTGTTTGTTACCTATATGTGAATATGTATCATACTTGTGTGAATGTGAAGTGTAGGGATGTGTTCATGTAGGTGTAATGTGCAGTAGGAGTATATGTAATGGTGTGTATATTGGATGAATGAACATATATATGTATATATACTTATACATACCTTGTTTGTTCACTTGTTGATCTATCCTATAGGGTTGTTCATCCAGGTGTATCTCGGTATGCCCTGGATAAATGTATTTCTGCTTGTATGCATGTGTGTGTGTGTGTGTGTGTGTGTGTGTGTGTGTGTGTGTGTGTGTGTGTGTGTGTGTGTGTGTGTCTATACCAAAGCATCTGTGTATGTATATACATGTGCAATGTAGATGTAAATGTGATAAGATATGGAATGTAGGTGTATATATGTTTGATAAATGTAAGTGAATGAAACTGTTTGATATGTGGGTATTGGAATGTGTGTGTTTGTTTGCAAATTTATATGTATACGCGTGTGTGGGGTGTATATGGATATTTATAATTATGTGACGATCATGGCAGTATGTGCGTGGGATGTGCAAAGGTAGTTATATATATAGCATATGGCAGGGGAGGTGTTATGTTGTGCACTCTTGTGTGTATTGTGTGTGGTATAAGTGCCTATCTGTGTGAGGCAGTAGGTGCACTACTATGGATGTGAGGTTATGTGTATATTTATCTATAGTTACGATTGCCGACCTAAGTGACTTGATCATGCATGTGTTAGTATGTGCACGTGAATGTATGTATGGTTGTGACTAAATATTGTGTGTATATAGATATGTATGTGCCTATGAATGCAAGTGAACTCATATGACTAAGTATTGAGTGTATAGAGATCTGGTGTACATACGTATGACACCGTGATAGTGACACTGTTTATCAACTAATGGTGTGTAGATTAATGTATATTGTTGTGTGCTTG
Organism: Scilla litardierei; assembly: GCA_030789695.1. Taxonomy (NCBI): domain Eukaryota; kingdom Viridiplantae; phylum Streptophyta; class Magnoliopsida; order Asparagales; family Asparagaceae; genus Scilla; species Scilla litardierei. The sequence goes on from JAULAV010009394.1 coordinate 57,829, forward strand.
TGCATGGATATAGATGTGTATGTAAAATATAAACAGGTAGGATATAAGTCGAATATACCTGAATGTATTATGGTGTATATGAAAGCATGCCATATATGAATGCCATATGTATCGTGATATGGATATGAGGTAATGTCGTTTGCACATAGATATGCGTGATGATCTAAATATGTATAATAATACATATAGAGATCTATTTGTGGTATGTGTGTGCTATATCTGTTAGTATATATATGTGCCTAGATATTATGTGAAGGATGCCTATGTGTGTATATATGTGTGTGTAGTGAATGCATATAGTGATGTGGATGTGCTACTAGATGAGTAATAGGATGTATCTGCGACATGTGTGCGGTGCGGATGCGTATGAATGATAGGGAAGCATATAGTGTATATAAGAGTGGTGTAGATACGTATTCTTGTTTGTACTTCATGAATAGTAAGACCATCATACCTAGTTAATCTTCGGCAAGGTTCGCACCCTAGAGAGTCCGAGGACGGACTTTATTTTAAGGTGGGTGAGATGTCATGCCCTAGTTTGCACTATACGTGTATTATACTGAACACACGTGGTATTTCTACCTACGGGGTATATGTAGGCATGAAATAAGCGTGGATATTGATGTATGTAACGTAGTGAAAGGGAGATTGGGCCGTAATGCGTGGCTAAGAGACGAGAAAGCGAGATTGAGTGCGGGAGACGTGTGAAAGACGTCGTAAGTGCAAAACAACAGGAATGTGTTAACCGTGTACGTGTGAAGCATGAATGCATGCAAGGATGTGCGTGGATGTGTGTAGGAAGAGCCATGCAAGTGTGAAAGGGGTTAGGGGTCAATGGCAACCACCGTAAATTTTTAGAAAGGTGAGGGGCAAAATGGTCATTTGGACTAAATTTGCTGTGCGTACATACTTAAGTGGTCGGTGCATAAAGTAATGGCAAACTTGTAAATACCTAAAAGTTGATGGGCAATTTTGGAAGGGTATTTTAGTCATTTTAAATTAACCATGGCTTATGGGAGAAGCTAAGGAGGGTGTAGAAATTTCTTTAGATTTCTCTCTTTTTCTTTCTAAACCTTCCTTCATCTTCTCTCTCTTTCCCCTCTCCATCCCCTAGCTTAGGCCGACCACACCCTCCCCTTTTCCCCTATTTTCTTCACTTCAAAACCCTAATTTATCCCTCCAAAAATCAAGAATCTCATATGGGTTCAAGTGGGAAGAAGATGGAGAAGAAAGAAAGAGAATGAGAAGAGGAAAACCGAGCTTTTGAGGTAGGAATCCTCTTGGATTTGGAATTCCATTAAATTGTTCTTGCTCTCATGTTTTTATATCATGATTCACTTAATATGTGATAGGGATAATTAAAAATCTATGTATCATGTCCAATTTCATAATTTTCCCCTTGAAATTCTTAGCAAACCCATCTCCTTTAAAATTCAGAAATATTGATGTCTGATTTTACCTTGATTGTGGTTACTGTAGCTCGAATTAGGGTTCTAAAAAAATATGAGCTTGTAGATCTTGAAGTTTTACCTCAAAACCATATAAATTTTTACATAGTTTCAATTCAGAAATTGGGAGCAATAAATCCATCTTTACAACTTATCTGTTTGATTTTCAGTGTTGATACAGTTTAGTAAAATTGGCCTAAACACCTGCACACATCATGGAATTTTATGATCTTGGTCTTGTTGAAAAGTTAACAAGTATTTCTAAAAATTCACCAGGGTGCTTATTTGTCGAATTTCTGACTCCAACATGCCTAAAATTGGCTTTCAATACAGACCCTGAAATCTGTCTGAAAAACAGATCTGACACACTTCACCAAATAATTCACCATAAATCACCTACTTAATATTTGTACATGAAATTTATCTGTGAATCCAGGACTAACATATCTACAACTTTCATTTAAAATTTTTTGTTAAATTCTGATTATAATTGGGTGACATCAGTCAATTGTTTGGACTGTTTGCAATTTTCCTGCAAGCTCAAGCATTTGAGTGGTGATATTAATTGGGTATTGTTGCTAAATTTCCCTATATGATCTATGATTATTGTTGTTACTTGAAAGTTAGTTTAATTTTGCAAATGACACATGTATATAATATTGTGTTTCTTGATATGAACTACGCCCGTCAAGTGTTCGCTGAAATGCCTCAATGAAACAAAAGTTGAGAAACATGCGAAATGGGCATGTATATATTTGTAATATGAGAAATGATGTGAATGAGCAATGTTTTGGACACGGATGGCACTACATGGAAAGAGAACCACAGTAGGAGGCGGGGGAATTCGCTGTGGTCCGTGACCGTGTATGCACCTCTTGACTCCATCGGTAGTTGCCACAGTTGAGAACGGAGTAGATCACGATACACTTGCACGCCGGCACATTCATGGGATCCCATTGCATTGCATCGCAGTGCATCTCATGTTGCATCATGTGCATCATTATGTATCATTATATCCATTGTGTGTGATGTGTTGCATATATGTAATGTATGTGTGTTGCGTGTTACTCCTTCTGCGGGCAGCACTTCCCCTTCCCTTTGCCTGTTTCTTTATGACTTTGTGTTATGCTCCAGGCACTTGCACTATCTTATTAGATAGTGGTTGCTTGGACACTTGTGTTATTATTATTATTATTCGTGCTAACCCTTTTCTTGCAGTAACTCGACATTGGACCGCAGGTATGATTCCCTTGTTTTTAGCTATTTAATTTTCATTATATCACTTGTTACATGCTCTATTTCCCTTGCTTGCCTTATGATTTGATAACCTTAAAACGGTGTTCCAAATCCAAGTTGGTTCCTACTGGGATACGCATTGACGTGCTTCTCCCCATTTTTCAGGTAGCAGGGTCAGCTTGGTTGGAGGCGACTTGGAGTTGGGTTCAGGGATAGCACTTGGTGTGAGCTGTCTTGTGGTGTGATATGGTTGTCTTGGGAGGTGGAGAATGACGGTGTATATGTAGTGGTGTACATGGGTTATGTATATAAATGGAAGTTGTTATATATATGTTATGTTGTTGTTGTTCTATATATTTCATGATGTTGTTTAATATTATTGTGGAGCTTCACTTGTACTATTCCAGTATATGCGCAGTGGCCTGCTTGTTCAGTTTCTCATTTCTCTTTCTTTTCCTCTCTCATCACCCTCACTCTTCAGAATACTTGGAAAAAAAATTTAAATGCCGGGTATTCTAGAGAATGGGGCGTGACATCGCTGCAACTGTTTGATCAAACCAATCAAAATATCATGAAAAGTCATGGAAACTATCTCCTCTTCACATAGAAACCACGAACGCTACTCATTTGGCTCCAATTTACCCAAATTGCCAGCAAAATCCGTGCGAGTCCGAGAAATCGTTAAGCGTGGCAATTTCTTGTGTATTAAACCTGTGAGTGGATTCTTATAGTTTTTCCCATGGAAAGCGATGGTGATGGACTATCGATTTCATCGGAGCCAAGATTTCGGTCGTTTAATGCCCAGATTGGCCGATAGTTGGGTTACCAGAAATAGTAAAAATTCTTCAACCCTGCTATTCGCAGCAACCGTGGGGTCATCCCAATCGAAATCTCATGGGAAGTCATAAAAACTACCACCCCTTCACATAGAAATAGCAGACGCTCCGCATTTTGCTTTGCCTCTTAGTTACCCAAAATGGCTGCAAAATTCTTGCGAGTCCCAGAAATCGTTCACCACAGGAATTGCTTATGTATTGAACCAGTGAGTAGAGTATTATAGTTTTCACATGGAAAGTGATGGTGATGCACGATCGATGTTGTAGGAGCAAAGTTTTCGAACGTTTGATACCCGGATTGGCCAGTAGCTAGGGCATGCAGAAATTGTAAAATTCATCAACCATGTTATTCGCGACAATCGTTTGATTAAACTGATCAAAATTCCAAGGGAAGTCATGGAAACTACCTCATCTTCACATAGAAACAGTGGACGCTCCTCATTTGGTATCTTATTTACCTAAAACACTGGCAAAATCCGTGCGAGTCCCAAAAATTGTTCACCTTGGCAATTTCTTGTGTATTGAAATCATGAGTGGATTATTATAGTTTTCACATGGAAAGCGATGGTGATGCACTAACGATGTCGTAGGAGCCAATATTTCGGTCGTTTAATGCCCGGATTGGCCGATAACTGGTGCTGCCAGAAATAGGAAAATTCGTCAACCATTCTATTCGCAGTAACCGTGTGGTCATATCAATCGAAATCTCATGGAAAGTCAAAATAACTACCTCCTCTTCACATAGAAACCATGGACGAATCACATTTGGCCGCTTATTTCCCCAGTAACGGCTGTGAATCCGTGCGAGTCTAAGAAGTCGTTAACCGTAGCAATTGCTTGTGTAATGTACACGTGAGTGGATTCTTATAGTTTTCCTATGGAATACGATGGTGATGCAATATCAATTTCATGGGGGCCAAGATTTTGGTCGTTTGATGCCCGGATTGGCCGATAGTTGGGGCTGCCAGAAATAATAAAATTCTTCAACCCCGCTATTTGCAGCAACCGTGGGGTCATCCCAATTGAAATCTCATGGGAAATCATGGAAACTAAATCCTCTTTAGATAGAAACCGCTGACGCTCCTCATTTGGCATCATATTTTCCCAAAACGCCTGCAACATTTGAGTGTATCCCAAAAATTGTTCACTGTGGCAATTGCTTGTGTATTGAACTCCTGCGTGGATTCTTATAGTTTTCATATGGAAAGCGATGGTGATGTGCTACCGATGTCGTTGGAGCCAAGATTTAGGTCGTTTGATGATCAGATAACCCGGTAGCTTGGGCTGCTAGAAATAGTAATATTCATTAACCCCGTTATTCGCTGCAACCGTTTGATCAAACCAATCAAAATCTCATGGAAAGTCATGAAAACTATCTTCTCTTCACATAGAAACCACGGACGCTCTTATTTGGCTCCAATTTACCCTAAATGCCAGCGAAATCCGTGCGAGTCCGAGAAATCGTTAATCGTGGCAATTGCTTGTGTATTGAACCTGTGAGTGGATTCTTATAGTTTTCCCATGGAAAGCCATTGTGATGGACTATCGATTTCATAGGAGCCACTATTTCTGTCGTTAAATGCCCGGATTGGCCGATAGATGGGTTACCAGAAATAGTAAAATTCTTCAACCCTGCTATTCGCAGCAACCGTGGAGGTCATCCCAATCGAAATCTCAAAGGAAGTCATAAAAACTACCTCCCCTTCACATAGAAACAGCAGACGCTCCGCACGCTTAGTTAACCAAAACGCCAGCTAAATCCTTGCGAGTCCCAGAAATCGTCCATCGCAGGAATTGCTTGTGTATTGAAACCGTGAGTAGATTATTATAGTTTTCACATGGAAAGCGATGGTGATGCATGATCAATGTCGTAGGAGCCAAGATTTCGAATGTTTGATACCCGGATTGGCCAATAGCTAGGGTATCTAGAAATAGTAAAATTCATTAACCACGTTATTTGCGGTAACCGTTTGGTCAAACCAATCAAAATTTGAAGGGAAGTCATGGAAACTACCTCATCTTCACATAGAAACAGCGGACGCTCCTCATTTGGCCTCTTATTTACCTAAAACGCCAGTAAAATCCGTGCGAGTACCAAAAATTGTTCACCGTGGCAATTGCTTGTGTATTGAACATGTGAGTGGATTATTATAGTTTTCACATGGAAAGCGATGGTGGTGTACTATCGATGTCGTATGAGCCAATATTTTGGTCGTTTGATGCCCGGATTGGCCGATAGCTGGTGCTACCAGAAATAGTAAAATTCATCAACCACTCTATTAGCAGTAACCGTGTGACTATATCAATCGAAATCTCATGGAATGTTAAGAAAACTACCTCCTCTTCACATAGAAACCACGGAGGAACCGTATTTGGCCGCTTATTTCCCTAATGACGGCTGTGAAATCCGTGCGAGTCTAAGAAGTCGTTAACCGTGGAAATTGCTTGTGTATTGAACCCGTGAGTGGATTCTTATATTTTTCCTATGGAAAACGATGGTGATGCAATATCGATTTCATAAGGGCCAAGATTTTGGTCGTTTGATGCCTGGATTGGCCGATACCTGGGGCTGCCAGAAATAGTAAAATTCTTCAATCCCACTATTTGCTGCAACCGTGCAGTCATCCCAATCGAAATCTCATAGGAAATCATGGAAACTACATCATCTTCACATAGAAACAGCTGACCCTCCTCATTTGGCCCCATATTTTCCCAAAACGCCTACAAAATCCGTGTATTTCCCAGAAATTGTTCACCGTGGTAATTGCTTATGTATTGAACTCGTGAGTGGATTCTTATAGTTTTCATATGGAAAGCGATGGTGATGTGCTACCGATGTCGTTGAAGCCAGGATTTAGGTTGTTTGATGAACGGATAACTAGGTAGCTTGGGCTGCCATAAATAGTAATATTCATCAACGCCGTTATTCGCTTCAACTGTTTGATCAAACCAATCAAAATCTCATGAAAAGTCATGGAAACTATCTCCTCTTCACATAGAAATCATGGACGCTCCTCATTTGGCTCCAATTTACCCTAAATGCCAGCGAAATTCATGCGAGTCCGAGAAATCATTAACCGTAGCAACTGCTTGTGTATTGAACCTGTGAGTGGATTCTTATAGTTTTCCTATGGAAAGCGATAGTGATGGACTATCGATTTCATAAGATCCACTATTTCTGTCGTTTAATGCCCGGATTGGCAGATAGCTGGGTTACCAGAAATAGTAAAATTCTTCAACCCTGCTATTTGCAGCAACCGTGGAGGTCATCCCAATCGAAATCTTAAAGGAAGTCATAAAAACTACCTCCCCTTCACATAGAAACAGCAGCCGCTCCGCATTTGGCCTCTTAGTTACCCAAAATGCCAGCTAAATCCTTGCGAGTCCCAGAAATCGTTCACCGCGGGAATTGCTTGTGTATTGAAACCGTGAGTAGATTATTATAGTTTTCACATGAAAGCGATGGTGATGCACGATCGATGTCGTAGGAGCCAAGATTTCGAACGTTTGATACACGGATTGGCCAATAGCTAGGGCATCCACAAATAGTAAATTTCATCAACCACGTTATTCGCGGCAACCATTTGGTCAAATCGATCAAAATCCGTGCGAGTCTCAAAAATTGTTCACCTTGGCAATTGCTTGTGTATTAAACCCGTGAGTGGGTTATTATATAGTTTTCACATGGAAAGCGATGGTGATGCACTATCGATGTCGTATGAGCCAATATTTCGGTTGTTTGTTGCCCGGAGTTGCCGATAGCTGGTGTTGTCAGAAATAGTAAAATTCGTCAACCACTCTATTAGCAGTAACCGTGTGATCATATCAATCGAAATCTCATGGTATGTCAAGAAAACTACGTCAACGACTCTATTAGCAGTTACCGTGTGATCATATCAATCGAAATCTCATGGTAAGTCAAGAAAACTACCTCCTCTTCACATAGAAACCACGGACGAACCGCATTTGGCCTCTTATTTCCTAATAACGGCAGTGAAATCCGTGCGAGTCGAAGAAATCACTAATCGTGGCAATTGCTTGTGTATTGAACCCGTGAGTGGATTCTTATAATTTTCATTTGGAAAACGATGGTGATGCAATATTGATTTCTTAGGGGCCAAGATTTTGGTCGTTTGATGCCCGGATTGGCCGATAGCTGGGCTGCCAGAAATAGTAAAATTCTTCAACCCCGTTATTTGATGCAACCGTGGGGTCATCCCAATCGTAATCTCATGGGAAATCATGGAAACTACATCCTCTTCTTAGAGAAACAGCTGACCCTCCTCATTTGGCCCCATATTTTCCCAAAACGCCTGCAAAATCCGTGTGTTCCCCAGAAATTGTTCACCGTGGTAATTGCTTGTGTATTGAACCCGTGAGTGGATTCTTATAGTTTTCATATTGAAAGCGATGGTGATGCGCTACCGATGTCGTTGGAGCCAAGATTTAGGTCGTTTGATGACCGGATAACCCGGTAGCTTGGGCTGCCAGAAATAATAATATTCATCAACCCCATTATTCGCTGCAACTGTTTGATCAAACCAATCAAAATCTCATGTAAAGTCATGGAAACTATATCCTCTTCACATAGAAACCACGGACGCTACTCATTTGGCTCCAATTTACCCAAAATGCCAGCAAAATCCGTGCGAGTCTGAGAAATCGTTAAGCGTGGCAATTGCTTGTGTATTGAACCTGTGAGTGGATTCTTATAGTTTTCCCATTGAAAGCGATGGTGATGGACTATCGATTTCATAGGAGCCAAGATTTTGGTCATTTAATGCCCGGATTGGCCGATAGCTGGGTTACCAGAAATAGTAAAAATTCTTCAACCCTGCTATTCGCATCAACCGTGGGGTCATCCCAATCAAAATCTCAAGGGAAGTCATAAAAAATACCTCCCCTTCACATAGAAACAGCAGGCGCTCCGCATTTGGCCTCTTAGTTACCCAAAACGCTTGCAAAATCCTTGCGACTCCTAGAAATCGTTCACCGCAGGAATTGCTTGTGTATTGAACCCGTGAGTAGAGTATTATAGTTTTCACATAGAAAGCGATGGTGATGCACGTTCGATGTCGGAGGAGCCAAGATTTCGAACGTTTGATACCCGGATTGGCCGATAGCTAGGGCATCCAGAAATAGTAAAATTCATCAACCACGTTATTTGCAGCAACTGTTTGGTCAAACCGATCAAAATCTCAAGGGAAGTCTTAGAAACTACCTCATCTTCACATAGAAACAGTGGACGCTCCTCATTTGGTCTCTTATTTACCTAAAACGCCGACAAAATCCGTGCGAGTCCCAAAAATTGTTCACCTTGGCAATTGCTTGTGTATTGAACTCGTGAGTGGCAATTGCTTGTGTACTGAACCCGTGAGTGGATTATTATAGTTTTCACATGGAAAGCGATGATGATGCACTATCGATGTCCTAGGAGCCAATATTTCGGTCGTTTGATGCCCAGATTGGTCGACAGCTGGTGTTGCCAGAAATAATAAAATTCGTCAACCACTCTATTCGCAGTAACCGTGTGGTCATATCAATCGAAATCTCTTGTGAAGTCAAAATAACTACCTCATCTTCATATAGAAACCACGGACGAACCGCACTTGGCCGCTTATTTCCCTAGTAAAGGCTGTGAAATCCGTGCGAGTCTAAGAAGTCGTTAACCGTAGCAATTGCTTGTGTAATGAACCTGGGAGTGGATCCTTATAGTTTTCCTATGAAATACGATGGTAATGCAATATCGATTTCATAGGGGCCAAGATTTTGGTCGTTTGATGCCCAGATTGGCCGACAGCTGGGGCTGCCAGAAATAGTAAAATTCTTCAACCCTGCTATTTGCAGCAACCGTGGGGTCATCGTAATCGAAATCTCATGGAAAATCATGGAAACTATAACCTCTTCAGATAGAAACCGCGGACGCTCCTCATTTGGCCTCATATTTTCCCAAAATGCCTGCAACATCTGCGTGTATCCCAGAAATTGTTCATCGTGGCAATTGCTTGTGGATTGAACCCGTGAGTGGATTCTTATAGTTTTCATATGGAAAGCGATTGTGATATGCTACCGATGTCGTTGGAGCTAAGATTTAGTTCGTTTGATGACCGGATAACCCGGTAGCTTGGGCTGCCAGAAATAGTAATATTCATCAACCCCGTTATTTCGCTGCAACCGTTTGACCAAACCAATCAAAATCTCAGGGAAAGTCAGGGAAACTATCTCCCCTTCACATAGAAACCACGGACTCTCCTCATTTGGCTCCAATTTACCCTAAATGCCAGCGAAATCCGTGCGAGTCCGAGAAATAGTTAACCGTGGCAGTAATAATCATATAATTTAAAAATGTAGAAAATAGGACCGAGCTTATAAAAATTCGTTAAAAATGTCCGTTGGAACAGTGAGATCGCCCTCTTCAACTTGAAAAATAAGAGAAGACAAAAGTAGGCTAAAAATCACATCATTTAATAAAAACATCCATAACTTCTCGAAAATGTTGAAAAATAGCCCCGAGCTCAAAAAATCCGCAAAAATGTCATTTGGAACCGGGAGATCGCCATCTTCAACTAAAAAATAAGAATTGACAAAAATATGTTATATAAATCATATCATTTAATATAAATATTCATATTATACAAAAAATATAGAAAATAGCCCATAGCTCAAAATAAATCTTCACAAATGTCCATAGGAACCGTGAGATCGCCATCTTAAAGTAAAAAAGAGATGACAAAATTAGGCCAAAAAATCAAATCATTTCCTGAAAAGATACATATCTTCCAGAAAATGTAGAAAAATAGTCTAAAGCTAAGAAAAATCTGCAAAAATGTCCATTGGAAACTGGAGATCGTAATCTTCAACTAAAAAATAAGAGAAGACAAACGTAGGCTATAAAAATCATATCATTTCATAAAAAGATACATTTTCCAGAAAATATAGAAAAATAGTCCCAAGCTAAGAAAAATCCGCAAAAATATTTGTTGAAACGGGTAGATCAACATCTTCAATCGAAAAATTAAGAGAAGACAAAATTAGACCAAAAATTTTATAGCCTACGTTTGTCCATTGGAACTGGGAGATCGTAGTATTCAACTAAAAAAGAGGAGACAAAATTAGGACAAAAAATCATTTCATTTAATAAAAGATTCGTCATATCTTCCAAAATTGTAGAAAAAAATCTCAAAGCCATGA